>JABUQX010087125.1:0-36169 GCA_015478945.1 Trachelipus rathkii
CAGTAATTATTTCTTTCCATCGTTAGCATATACTACAATATATATAATCTTATTAATGTAAATATAAATTTGAAATATGTATAGATGGGTTATTATTCTCATTTTCAAATTTATATTTTTATTGAATTAATTATTGTATATATAATTATTTCAATATGTTTAAATATGGTTCTTAAGTTTCATCACCTGGTATCTTGGAAACGAGGCGTTTCGAGGTATGAGATGTTTATCTGTACCTATCATATTATCTTATACGCTTAAGCAAGATATATCAGCTGATTTTGTTATGACATATATATTAATATTGATTAATATATATTATCCCTCTAGTATATATTATATATATATAATATATATATGATATATTATATAGATATATATTATATTTATTATATATATTATTATATATATTAATATAATATATATATATATATTAATAGATTTTTATTTATTTTATTTTTCTTTTATGTTAATAATACTAATTTTGCTATTTATTACCTTTATATTCTATAGACTAATATATAGATAGATATTTAATTTTAGCTTTGACTTTATACAAGCTTCATTAAGCTTTAATTATTATCTTTACTGCTTTGAAGTTATATTATATATTACAACAGATTAATTAGTTGTGTTGGTATTTAGATAAAAATAAATAATATAAACATTTAAAATTTGTTTTTGAAAAAACATTGTCTTTATTATCTTAAAAAATACTATCACATATAAAGGCCACAAAAGATCTTCTTTTCTTTTTTTTTTTTTGAGTTTTTGTTTAATAATAACTTATTATTCACACGCACTCAAAATAACAATCGGTATTAAAAGCATTTAGTCATTTAAAAATTAACAGTGTAAATACCTAATAACTGTTTAACAATTAGCGTATATAAAAACTAATATATTATTAATTTACTTAAGGATAAAGACGTTGTAGTGTGCTTTTAATATATAAAGTGTTTCTGTCCCATACATTGCTGATATCTTTAATTGATCATAATTTCACGTAACTTGCTGATTATTATATTAATTATTATATTAATATAAATATTTAATTATCTATACAGTTTAAATTTCTACGTTATTTACTTGTCATGATTCAATAAAATTTCTGTTATTATACCTATCGGAGTTAAGGCCTAACAATTGATGGGGCCTTTTATCATGGCCATTACCTCATATCATATATATTTATATATATTACGTCTCATAGGTACGTTTATTTTTATTAAGTAGATAATAGTAAGCGAATAGTTATTAATAAACTTACTATATGTAGTAATTATAACTGGAAGACCTCTGGCCAGTATAAAATCTCAGATGGCATATGTAATAGAAAGGTTCATCCCAAGTATAGGATATCTATTCGATTAGGACAGTGTCATACAACAAGTATCATAATAAAATGACCTCGACTCTATCATAAAACTTATAGATGTTAAAATTATTATCAAATTATATATATCAGTTTTATCTAGTATTTAGAATACTTTAAACAATCCTGTTAAATGTTACTCTTACGTCGATGTAGTGGATGTTAGCCTCCGATTTATTAGTACTAAAACAGTATTTATTCCCTGCAAAAAGCTCAACGACTTTATTGTGTCTAGATGGGATGTAACACTAGAATAAATATGCGTAGACAATTCTCATACCATTTAGCAGTATAAATATATTAGTTCATAAAATATTATTCATTAGGATATTGAGGCAAATTTTCCTAGATTTAACTTATATAAGAAGCCTCATACGTATTAACTCTGAACATTCTTCACAACAATCCATCTCAATATATGGAGTTTGATAGAGAATCACCCATAGCAATAGTTGAAAGCGGCATCAACACAGTTTTTTCATTGAACTGTTATGGATCGGTTAATAATATTTGTTTGGACGATACAGCAATGAACGATGGGTAATAAAATAATAATAGGTATTGTACAAAGCCTATGTTTTACCGCTGACTCATAACTCGAAGAGTTTCACGATGGGAACTTGTATTAAATTTCTTTGTTAGCTCTGATCTCTGCATGGAACAAGTCCACAGGCGAAGACCTTATTTGACGAATATAAGATCACGACAGAAGGTCGAATAAGTACAAAGTCTCGCCTATTTTAGCAGGCGATCGCCCCCCCTCTTTTGGTCCTGCTTAGACTTTAGGGTAAGCCACGGATTCATTTCAATTTAGCTGTGGGGTTGCAGTCAGAAAGACTCCCTACCTAGTTAAAGCTTATCATAATCGAAAGACACCTGTGTGTATCGTACGGACACACTCATGGGTCAGATTGGACATATGTCGAAGTCAATCGCTTGACTACGCAAGTGGGAACCCCATTGCCTTACCTCTCACAAAGACTCTCCCCAGCTCGCTATTCTCAATTCTGTCATTTGAGCTATTTATTTTTCTCTTGCTCGTGGCGTGGGCAACATTGAAACACTATTTTCGCGTTCTCCAAGACACAGTCATATCACTCGGGTGAAATCAGTTCCCTGCTTGTTCAGTATTAACGCGAGTCCTTCGCACTAATCGTCGGGATTTGTGTGTTCGCAACATCTCACTCGGGCCACACAATACACACGTCATTATGCTAAAATTCCGGGACTGATCATTTTGCATTACGCCTGTTCCGCACACAGGATCAAAACATTAATCACGTGCAAGAATAGATGGCTTGTCATACTTTTCAGTTCTATTCCTCGGTACGCTCCCTTTCTTCACACCACAAAGTCTCGGAAGAGGTCAATGTTGCCTCCTATTAATATTCAATCTTCTCACTACCAACCATTTAGAATTCCCCTGTATAATGAAGCTTTTAGCATCTGTAGAACACAACCTTGAGGGAAACTCAGTAGATCTCGCTATCTTCGTACTATTTCTTGATTCGCAGACATTTAGGTCTTGCACTACTATAGCAATAATCTATTACAGGTAAGCAACATTACTTTTCCCATATTATGGACCCTGCTTAGCAAGTGGACGCGCTAAAGACTTAGTCTTTACAATCACCAACGTGATAATTTTTAAATATATCACTGAAAACATATCAATTTGGCCATAATGACAAAACTTTTTCTGTGACTTTAATTAACTTTGGCATCATTTTTCAAATCTGTTCTCTCTTCTATAGTCATTCCTCAACATGATTTCTATTCGTAATCTATTATTTTAATGTATATATCACACTAGACATACGCGTGGTCTTCAAGCTCTCACCACCATTCGTTAGTAAGCTCGATTGACGATAATCAGCAGGCAGTTTGATCCTGTTGCAGCATATGCCTTAATACCATATGACATATTATATACTCTTCTCTTTAATGTATTTTTAAAGCATAAAGTATAACTGAACAGATGAAGCCTATTCTTTTCGCAGATATATAATATAATGAACTTCATATCAACTAGATTCCTTATTACGATAAACTCTTATCAGTATTCGCTATCTAATCATACCAAACCAAATCATCCGCATATATGAAGTGGGACAATCTTATAACTCTTATTACTAACTCATCTTCCATTAATTCTAACACTACTAATTTCCTGTCTACGCCCTAACCTTTACAATTCTTTCATAACCCTCATTACCTATACATATTTAGATATAACTAAAGGAGAACATAACTACTAAATACACTTATAGTACCTACACTTATAATATAGTATTCACCGCTATTAATATATATATATCCAATATTACACTTATTTAGACTCACAACTCCTAATTTCATATTTCTTACCTATCACGTATCATACTATCAATCTATACATGGCGCTTTGGGATTTATTATATACATTAATCAAGCGCTTATTCTGAGCTTTACATCTTTTTTGCCCATATAACCTTAAAAAAATTTAGACATTGACTTTCTTTTCAATATCTCCCACTCCTGATAACAATAGGTTTCACTAAAAACTTTAATATTATGAATTTTTATTTTTGTTTTCTCTTTCTCACTATTTATGTCTCTTTTAATTTTTCACTCATCATAATTTTAAAGTACATTTAGAGTTTTTTGTTAGTCTCTACACTCACACATGTAAATAACTTATGACTTAAAGCAGGTATAAAACGCAACCTGTTTTCACAATCAGCCATACTTCTAAGTCACTAGTCGGACGTTGCATCTATATGCGTGATCTCAATATATAACAAACCGTAGCTATTTAGTCGCTTCTTAAAGGGACACTATCGCATTTTATAACATACTTACAATACATGATAATACAATTTTATTCTATATATATTTGTTTCTAAGATGCACTCTTTTTATATCTCCCTTACCCTTATAATATATAATAAGGGTTACTTAAATTACTGCTACTAGCTTAGCTCTACTTCAATGCCCCAAAGTTCCCTCAATAACGCTTTTTATTACACAACTATCAAGATACCAATCATATATCGACCGTAATTACTTTGGACCGTAATATTCCTCTTGATCATTACACAGTAATGTTCATCTCATTAATATACTCATGCAGAATTATTTAACCATTTCATACAACTTTCTCACTTACTTAATCACCTCACTATTTATCTATCCTCTATTGCTCATTATATATATCTAATCCCCAAGTAATATTATATGTATTCACTTTCTTGTGTATATATATAAACCCTCACTATAACAACATTTCAATTAGTATTCACCTATATATTATATCACATATTACTTAGCCAATATTAATCACTCTAGATTTTCCAAAGTTCTTTCTCACACTTTACTCACTCCTACATATTATACTCATTTTCTCAGCTAATTACAAAAACCCATAATACCTATATTATTATACATTATATCTCATAATAAGTACAGAGGTTACCCCTTATTCTAATTCTTTAAACTACTTTTATCGCCGTGCTATTTCCTTTCCAGAATGATGCACTTTCCTTAATTTGCACCCAGTATATATACGTTGTTATATTACCCATTATTCATTGTGTCAAAATCTATTTAGAAATCTTTGATTCAATTTATATTATCTAACTATTATTCTTTATTCTCTTTATTAGCATCTTAATTAGCAATTACTACGTTTCCTAGCTCTTATAATAATTATTCATCAACATCTTTCTTATTGTGAATATATAAACTTTCATCAATTTTGCTTATGTAATTACTACTAATTTTACTCAAATACCTATACTGCTTTATCTTTTTATACTTATATTATAACCTGCATTATGAATGAAACGAATTTTTTTTACTGATTCTAAATTTTTCTCCCAAGTCCAACAGCCAACGTTAGAAGAATATACAAAAGTCGAAAAGCAATGTCACCCCAAGCCTTCATGACTGTGTGAATTGGGTTATCCCGAGAACATTACATTCACTAAATGGAGCTATCTTTTCGTACGCACTGTCCTAGAAACATCCTACCCTAGTAAGCTTCATTCGCGGGACTGCCGCTATTGAGACGATCAAGATTCTTAATGGTTAAAAGTTTCAATCACTAGTTATATGGGTTTATACCACTCTCTAAACCTAGGTCTCGGTGTTCGAGAAGCACGATGTACCTTTCACATTTTACAATAATCCTCGCGCTATCACTCTTCTATTTCGCCAACTTAGTTCTTCGCTCTGCAACCACATTTCTCTGCCTCCAGGACATTATATCTCTAACTCATGTTCTAACATATCACAACTCTTGCTCATTTCGATAATTTGTTACTTTTCATGTGTGCTCAGCATTAATATATTCTCTGTAAATACAAAGTCATTCATTGCTTTTTAAAATATTAACCGAAATATTCTCATATATAATACTATCCACATGACCAAGAAGAAACATCTCCCACATACTCAAGACTCTCTCATTTCATATGCTGGGCATTTATAGTTCATTACCACACACCTTTCTTTAACTACTCCACTTTATTCTCAAACAAAAATCAATTCATACTTTTTCACTCGATTACCTCTACCAGTCCTTTATCACCTCAAATAGCTTCTCCTTAAGGTTAATATCTTCTTTATCATTTTGGATTACTACTTCTAATTTGGTTTGCTTTTATACATCACACCCTAGAATAGGTCACTCCTAATAACTGATTGTCCTCATCAACATACCTCCTCGAAACCACCACTCTCTAGCAACAGTATTAGAATCTTAACACCATGCTTCTTATTCCATGTATTACACTCACATCGGTATCTCTTCCTCCTCACTATCAAATCCATAACAATGGTAACCACAAAATAACTTACCCTTCTTATTGTATGGATATCCCCTCATTAGGCGGCACTAATAGACTTAGTCCTTTTACATTCACAACGAATTTTAAATTGCACAGCTCTTCTCTCTTTAAGCCAGTCTTAACTAATCTTTACCTACTAAACTCATGGCATCATACCGTTCTCTGTTCATAATCACGATGATATACCGCTATATATAATTTAAATACTCAAGATTAGACACTCTGTTCCAGCTGCTCACACATACATCTAAACTATATAATTCAACACTGATAGACTTGTTGCATCACTACACAACCATAAGCCTAACTTACTTATTACGTTGGTATATCTTCAAACATTATACCTTTTACACACCCTGGTACCAAATATCATCTACCAATTATCCTACTCAAACTGCTTCAAATTTCTGCAGCACACATATATCAAAATCAGTACGAAATCATTATTCCATTGAATATAATTATATGATATATATATATTATTAAGGTTAAGGTAATATAGCAGTCCTCACTCATACACATATCATCGTCCATCAATTCTAACTAATAACCCATTATCTAGTCACGATATATTATTACGTACTGGGGTCATACAAAGATATTCAATATCCTTATTCATATCACAATATCCATAGTTCGCCTACAATTGAAGAGGAGACGTAATGTGTAGAAATCATACATAGCACACCCTGGGTCATCATCTAATTTTAAAAACATCCGTTATTTAATATACTACATAAAAAGCACAACAATCTATCTTGCCATTTCTGAAAGAACACTGGTTTAATTTTCTTAACAGAAAAAAAATAATAAAAAGTAACATTTCAGGAAAAATGTCATTTTTCACTCACATTACATACTTGTTAAATCTATACAATTCAGTAGATCGCCTATTACTACTAAAATATAATTAGTCAAATTACTGCCATAGACTATACTCTAATTAACGCTATAATTCATACCTCTCATTTAGTATGCCAATCCTAAATATATATAATACAATTTATTCATTCTTCTCTCTAATTTTCTATCTATCATTTTGGCTTTATTAGAATGATTATAGTTCTCCTACTGAATAAAATTTCTACTGTATAAAAATATCTCATAGAGCACAATTTATAACTTTGTTAACACAATATGTTTCTTTTTTTACAATCCAAGATTTAACTCGTTCAGTCACTCGTGCTGCGATCCGGCCAAAAATTCTTCTCTAGTACGTCGAAGTAGATCCACATTCAATGTCACCAATAGTCAAATATAATTTCATCTCATAGGAGTCCACCAATACTCATAATACTAATATAGATTTAGGGGACAAAAGAATTAGATGTAAGTTTTACGAAGACTTAGTTAGAAAGATGCCAAACTACCTATTTCCGTGGAATGTAAAGAATGTACGTCGGGCGTTTGACTTTGACCACTTAAGTTATAATTCTGTCTCCCGACCTTCTCTTAATGGCCATAGATTCCATTTATAAGCACTTATATGTAAGGGTAATACCTAAAAAATTCCAAGTCAAACAATAAAAATAATAATGTAATTAATGATAAAGAGTTTATAAGTTTTAAATAAAGCTTCATCAGTCCTGACCCTTGGAGGGGGAATCGGCCAATCTGTTTTAAATTCCTCTTTTATGTATAGAATTCAATTTTATATTTAAGATTTTACTTAATATAAAATTGTTATCAATAAAATTAGTAATAATGTAATAAATGTCAATATAATGGAATGTAAATAAGAATAAAAATAGGTGGTCCGATTCACCCCTCATTTTAATGAAATTTGATCACTTTTTTGTATTTATTTTTATGATAAATTCATTTTTTAGGTTTAATGATGACTTTATACAAGTAATGGACTATATGATATTTAATAATTATTATTATGTAAAAAAATGTCAATAATATAATACAGTAAAATACGAAAAACAACTGGGGTCCGAGTCACCCCTCCATTTTTCATCTATTTTATGCGCGTGGGGTGAAATCGGACCAAGTTAGGTCCCCGTTTTTTTGGCCACTTCAACTCGTTTGAACAAAAAATTTACTTTGCCAGTTATAAAGCTAACATACTCAAGTGTAGACTCTGTACTGAAAAAAAAAAAAATAATAATTAAAAATCCATCCACAATTTTTTATTTATCTAACAATTAAGAAAAAAAAAAATTTTCCAAAAAGTGGCAAATTTTATTGAAGCCTAACCTAACAACCTAATTTTAATTAAATATTTTTTAAAAAATATAAAATACTCTATCTCTAGAATTAAAGATGATCCAAATAAAACACTTGTAGTACTACTGGCGTGGCTATTAAATGAGCGAAGATTTTTATATTATTAGTTTTTTTTTATATATGTTTTTATTGTAGAGTGGAGACCGAATCACCCCTCTAAAAAAAGCTGGGCCTTCTGGTCACGGCCGCCCGATACTATATGAAACATTCAAAATGAAACTTCATAAAACCTTCTTGGGTGGGTCAAGATACATCGTGCAAAATGAATTTTAATAGGTAATAAAGTGATATAGGGATACTTCACTCAGGTTTACTCAAAAAGTGTTAACGCTATGATATGAATGCTTATTGGGCTGAAGTCTGTGGACCATCAATGAAAATAGATTTGGTGTGATGTTATAAACAGTTAATTGAAAGTTAACTTAATTAGTGTTTGGAAAGCCAGAATAAAGCTAATTAAGATTGTCCTGGATAATTATAAAAATCGTAAGATGGCTGTTTATAAGAGTAAGGTAAATAAACCTATATATTAGCTTATTGGTTCAAGGCAAGTATTAGAGTAATTGTGCGAAAACTGTAGGTGATAAACCTGAAACTTACTTAGATATTGCTAGAGAAGAAGGACAAGTAGTGCAACAAGGATATTTCTGGCTTTGAGGGTAAGGGCTTGAAGGAGAGGCTGAAGAGTTAGGAATGTTTTTTTCCTGTAGAAAAAAGAAAAAGGTCGATTTTTCAGAGGGGTAAATGAAACACAGTCTGATAGGTACAAAAATATTTACCATTCTTATTGATATATATAGAGAGACGATGAAATCTTAATAGTTAAGATGATACGGATAGGGCAACCAGGGGGCTTAGTAAGAAAAAAAACAAGAAAAGCAATCAATCAGTAACAGGGTTGTTAAATTTTGAAGTGGTTTGCCACAGGAGGTTGAGGAGGTTACTGAGTGTGATCTTGATTGCCAACATTTAAGAAAGGGATGAATAGCTATACTGAGCTTTGGGTATCAAATATTTATATTGTTGACCTAGTCATAATAGGTTGTGTTGCTACAGTAGTTAGTTAAGTTAAACTGAAGTGGTACTTTAACAGTTATTAAAAGCTTGAAGTGTAAGTGGCATGAACTTTTAGCTTATTAAGTTTGATTCCTTTTAGTGTAGACTTAGTGTATAGCAATGGGCTTTGGTGGGATTTGCTTTAGCATGCTTTAGAGCTTGTGTATATTATGTAAGTACTGACGAAGACCCTAGATGTGCTCTGGGTTTGCATGAACATGTTGGTGATTGATGTTTTCCAAGAATATGAAATCAATAAACGCAAGTACTTAGCATGATTACGGATAAAGCATGTGGGCATCTTATCTGTCTTTTTACTGTGTCTAAATTGTTTTAAATGAGAATGCTATAGTGAGGGTCCATAGCGGTCCCGTGAAACCCTAGGTGGATTTTCTGACTTCGCGACAAGTTCTCACTTAAGAATATGTATAAACGGGGCGGTAAGGTTGGGCTTATATGTTCAACTTGCGTCTATCTTTCTACCTAACTTTTGTTTTCAGTGGCATGTTGCACACACTTATCCCCCTCTGGGGAGAGAAGGTGGGTGATGATAATGTCGATATATAATACAAATATAAATCAATTACATTAAATATATACATCAACAGAATAACCTTTATTTTGAATGGTTCTTTTTTTTCTCAAATGCTCGAAAAAATTCAACCATTCCTTTACTTTCTTGTTATTGATTTTAATATAAATGCCCGTTTTGGCGTTTTGTTCATAAAAATTGGGCAATGCCCGTTCCACTGGGGGACACAATGGCCCACTGTCCCTCCCCCCCAGTTTATATTTATTAGAATCCTGCTCCCTCTTCGTGGCATTTGCCCAGTCGAACAATACTAATATATAATTGTATATATATAATATATATATATAATAATATATATATATATATATAATATATAATAATAATATAGTATAATATATTATATATATTTGGTATATATATTAATAATAATATATTATATTTATATATTTATATTATATATATATTAATAATTATATATATACTATATATATATAATATATATATATAATATTAGATATATATAATAATATATAAAATAATATATAATATATCATTAAATATTAATATATATATATATATATATATATATATTATATAATATAATAGATATTATATATAATAAATATATATATATGTATATATAATATATTTTATATATATATATAATATAGGGTGATATTCGATCATGCTTCACATCGGTGATCCAATCTGGCAATTCGCTAAGTTTGGACTTTTGGTAATCGGTTTATATATTAGATGTTTTTATAATACAGTCCTGGAGTTTGTAACCATTTCTTGATTCCAGCCTGTGAATACACATCTTATTCAGTCTTTGGCTGTATATTATGAAATATTGACACTATCTATGACATAGCTCTATATATTTGTCCTTCTAAGATAACTATTTAATATTTTAAACAAATAAAGAAATCTAATTAAAAATCATTAGTCAACGCAACAGATGGTTTATATAATATCCATAAGTATCTGCTCACATATCACACCTGAAGACACTTGAAAGCATATCTAGCTGTTCCAAGTAGTGATATAACTTACCCACAGTTATTTTAAGTTTGTAATTACATTTCTGATAAATAACATGTATTGATGTTCTAGATAGTACTTGCATTTGTTACAGTTTGCGTGTCTGGCTGTGAGTCCATGATCGACCATTTTTCCCCATCTAAGAAACCCTATTGGATTATTACCAGGTATTTCTTAATAGAATCGTAAATGATGTTGACTTCATTTACGTCCAAATTGCAAAAAAATATGACAAATTGTGGAAAAAGTACCAATAATTGTTTCTATTTTGACATGGTTATATAGTTTGGGATCTCACTCTGAATCCTTCGCCTCCAACACCCTTGGATTTCATCCATGAATCCTTAGAGAGTTCTTATTCTGGCTCACGTTCCTTCTGGGATTCATACTGAGATCCTTGTCTAACTTAGATCTGCGGATTCTCTGACATCCTTCTCTGGTGCGATTCTGAACGTCTGTAATTCATCCTGAGTCTTTCCTTCGTCGAGTTTGTTTCGGGGTTTGATTCTGCCTGATTCTTGGCCTCGTGCCAAATGTGCGCGGTCGGATTTCCATCCTGAGTCTTTTTCCCCTTCATCGTCATCCCTATCAGCATGGTGATCACTTAAATCTCCACTTTTCAAACTGGACCTATTCCCCAGTCAATTCAGTTAAGTCATCATTTATTCACAATTGTGATCTGGCTTTGAATTCCTTGATTTTTGCATGAGCAATAAATTGAAGCGTCGGCGTGGTGGCTTCGATTTGGATGCTGTCCGATCTGATCCTACGAGCTGTCTGTGCTCGTGTACATATTTTACACTACACCTTGGAACCCTTAACTTGCCCTCCAAGGTGTATTACTAATTCTAATTAATATCATAATATCTTTATTTATAATTGTTGGGGTGACTGTGGAAATCATTAACTTTTTCAACTACTCACCATGATATTCTGAGCGATTTTAGTAAAAGATAATCATTTTTTATGGAGTTCACTATCCTTCATCATTGGATGGCTTTTGGTATTTACTCTTGAATCTTCGAGGACGTCTATCGGGTTTAAACTCTTGCGAGACCTCATCGGGTAAACTCTTCGAGATAAGCCCGCGAAACGAGCTAAATAATTCTACATCCTCGCTTTATAAATAAAATCTCTTTAGATTGGTATCAACGCATTTATAATCAAATGTAGTTCACAATCCCTCTCCGAAAGTCAATTCAAGTCTAGCAGCCGACCGAGTCTGAAGCCTAACTCTCCGTTACGGTAGAAAATTCTAACTCTGCTCCGTAATTTCCCCCTGATGGTGTCCAGGTGGTTTGCTGTGCGACTAGACCTTCAAACGCACTATCTTGTGAACATCACAACCCTAACTTGACGTAATCTCCTATACTTGGATCTTCCAGAGAATCAAAAAAGTTTCTTTCTTCGAACTTCATGTTTCAAACAAGAAAGGGAGAGAGGGTACTCAACCCGTCGGAACATCTTGTCTGATCCCAGCGTGACTCGCTCTCCCGCCACATAAATAATATTCTGGCCCGAACAGCGACTGTCCTGTTTGAGTTTCCTGCGCTTGCGTGCACTAGGATTGTGACCTCTCGCTCACATCATCGTCATATTTGTTTTTGAAAAAATCATCGATTCCTTTAAGTTCTCTTTTCAAAGAGAACCTTCTTCTTTCTTGTACTTATATTGACAGAATCGAGAGTTATTAGTAAGTGACCCCCCAGATCTTTGAAGTTCTTGTCTTTTGAAACTTAACAAAACAGAAAATGTCCCACAAAAACATCAACCAAAAGACTAGGAATACAAGCATAAATCGCCTGATAGCCAATGAGCTGGATCTTCGATCCCGATCTCGTGACAGCTTCGCTCATTAGATCTCACGTGTAGAACAACCGTCTCCGTGATGACGTAATAAAAATATCGTAGGAATTTAATGTAGGAATGAAATGTCGGAAAATAATAGACAGTAGAACTCGTGGTCACTCTGACGATACCTCTGACTTTTCTCTTTAGCTCTAACTCTGACAAACTTTCACTGAGCCTAAGATAGTACTCTTATTACCTAAACTTCCATAATACAGGTGTTTAATGGAAAGGCAAATTGCTCAAGTAAACGATACAAAGCATGAAGGTGTAACACAGAACGTTCCATGATGAAGGATGCGATATATTTCTTAAAGTTTCCCTTTATCCTCCCCCATCACTCCACACTTTTTTACGTAAAGGTAACTATTCTAGAACTCTTCCTTCCCACATCTCCCATCGATATACTATAGTATGTGCCACTCCCAATTGCTCACACAAAGCAAATTTGTTAATTACACCACTTCAAGATACCAATCAATCCACCCATGCGACATTGTTGGCGTTTCATTCTATTTTTGTCTCAACGCAATTACTGTGTGGTACTAAATATCAGCTGCCAGATATTTCCATTCTCAACTTTCTCACTCTACCAATACTCCTTCCTCCTCTTTGTCTACCTACTTAGTCCTTTTCTACCCTCCCCAATTATTAAATCTACATACTATTCCACACTGATGAATACATCAAACTCTACACTCCAGTGCGACATTATAATCTCATCCTCATATTACTGCCCCAAATTTCATCCAGACTTTTCAAGTGTTCTCTTCCGACTGTCTTCCACTCAACATCCATTTATAGCAAAGCAAAAAGAACATCAATCATCTCTCCTAACATACAAGCTAATATGTCAAATATTCTTCTCATGAAATGCAGGTCCCTTTCTCTATAATTCCTATATCTTATATCCTATCTTATATCTTAGCTGCATCTGCTCATGATAAGAGTTTTGCCAATATCTATGTATGTTCCCATATTTTCCTATTCCAACAATATGCTACTTCCCTTCCAATTCCTTTACAATACTCTGAATGGTTCATACCTTTTCAATCCATTCTCTTTTCTTCTTATCTCGCTTATAGCATACATTCCTAGTCCATTCTCTCTTTTTCTTTTCCTCTCTTTAATATATAATTCCTATAGCATCTTCTCACTTTAGAAAGTTCAGTTCACTCATTTGTAGCTCTGTAAGTATATCACCCGTTCAACCACGCCCTTCCGGTTTATATAACTTTTAATTTTACTTCCGCTCTATGGCACCATTTCATCCTCCATACCACAGTCCCACTGTTCTCATCTATAAAATATCTTATCCTTCTCCCTACTTTACACACGCCACTATCTTCTTTTGCACTGCTAACAATTAATTCCTTCATAGGTTTAAATCATTTGCTTCCAGATTTATTTTCAATGGATTGATCAACTATTCTCTTCACGATTCAGTTATACTGATTTACTATGCGAGCCGTTCTTCACATACTTATTCGTCCTTATTACCTTGTCTATCACTAAAACTTATCACTCTTAATTTTACCCCTTTCTTTCGTATCACCTTCCTCTCCACTCCAGTCCCCACTACACTTAAGTTTTACATAGAACAACATATGATTCAATAATCACATTCCTATAACCCTCCCCTCCTGATTTATACATAGATAATACTTCAACATGCATTCATCCTTCGCATTCAACACAAAAAATCAATATCTACTTTATGAGAGCGGTTTCGAATAACCTCCATCTCTTACCTCGGGGAAAGTTATAGTAATCAATCCAGACTAATTATAATCATGCTATATGGAGCACTATCACTTGTAGAAAGTGTATTGTACAGGAAAGCTGACCTTACTTTTACAACAAGATCACTATACTTCTCCCGGAACTCACAGAACAATCTATACCATAGACTGACTCTTCTTGCCTACCCATACGCTCATTTCTCCAGTTCGCATTCTGGTTATGATTTTCCACAAGGATTTCCCAACCGACTGCCTAAATGCGTCGTAATTCCTGACGACGATCAACTTCCAATGTTCGGACCACACATGAAAAAGAGACGTGAAACAGTGCTGGAGAACAAAGCCATTGTGCTTCTACTCGATTACTCAAGAACTCTCAAAGCTTAAGGTTGTGATCTGAAAGTTTAAATACGCTAATCGGCGAAACAAGAATCTTCTTAGTCCTATTTTATCATCTGGCTGACTTTTGAGGTCTTATTGTCACTGTGATTCTAACGACCACCCACACCCTAGCCCAATCACTCTGTCGAATTAAACCAACTCGCTTTGGCCCGTAACCCAGTAGAAGGCTATAAGCTTCTTGAATTTATATCCGGAAGATTATCAAGAATGACAACGTGAATATACCTCTCATCTCCTGTATGCTCGGGATTAGATTCTGTGTGTGGTATTTAGTGATGAAGGAACGAAAGAGACAAGAATATCCCCAGAAACTTACAAGAAGTAATAGGTATTGGTATCAGATATTATATATATATTATTTATATTATATATAGTCTCGCTTACCTATTGATAGAGGATATAATATATATTATACTTATATTATAATATACATTAAATATTTAACCTATATATATATATATATTCTAACGAGACCATCAATAAATGTTATCATCGCACTTCCGGTATATATTCTATTTGTAATGTGTTTTCTTTAATCAAGTAAAACGGATGCTATTTATAATCATTACTGTGAGGTAGTATATATATATATTCATATTGAAGTAAGACTGTTTCAATAAATAATTCCGTATTAATATCATATTTAGGGCTACAGGAGAGTGGTTCCATCTTTAGGAGATAGGTGCTTTCCATTACTTTTCTAGTATGCATTTCCATAATTTTCACTTAAATGTCATTCTGAGATATATATACTATATCGAAACATACAATCAGTATTAAATTACTATTGCTGATGTGAGTGGATCTAGGTAGATTTATAAAAAACGTCGAAAGAATTAAACAATAACTAGAGAAAATAAAATATTATAAGTGAAATTATTTTTTGGGTGGCGGACAATAAATCGAAAACATCCCTTAGATAGCTGACAAAAATTCAGCTTTCTCTCTACCGCCGAATTAATACCTTTCCCAAAACAATCCATTGTAGAAGTTCGCACGAATTCGAACTTATGCTGCCAATCAAAAAGCCGCGATAAATGAACTAGACTAATCTTTGGAATCCCGTGTAATCGAATAAATAATAAAACCTTGCGAACCTCCCCGGTATTTGATTCCTTGAGGTTTTTATAACCATTATCCCATTTTCAACCAACTATATACATAAAAAAACCCGGCTAATTATATAGTTAGTAATATATATATATACTAATATATTACTTGTTAAAACATACTATATATAATAATTTTATTACATAATATAATATATATTCATATAATAGTATAATAATATTAATTATCAAAATTATAAATATTATAAATCATTAGAGAGAGAGCGGGACATTTTTTAAAACTGTGTTTTTTTTCAATTATCGTCATCGTATCGGCATCTTTGCTCTAATCCTAGACGTAAATATATAATAGTCAATCGTCATACGTCCGGGCAAAAAAAGGATAACGCATACAACGTCATTGACTCATACTCAGCGAGAAGTTATAATATTAGTTATATAAGGATTTAATGCAGAACCTAACATAGACATATACAATGGTAAGGTTTCTAGTTTGCAGATGATAGCTAAATTTCCAAGGTGGCATCAGTTAGGAATAGTGAAGGTGAAGGATGGGCGGGGTCACTTGGACCACTTTAGGTATAATTTCGTTCCCACTTTCGTCTTAATGCAGCTCCTTTGTGAATCTTTCTTATGTTAGCCTGAAATAATTCAAGGGCCAATAATAGTTGGTAATGAATGTATCCAAACAAAAAAATACGATAATGTATATTCTAGAGATGATAAAAGTTTTAATTAAAGTTCTTAAAAGTTTACATTGTGATTTTGTTAGTGAGGGTGATATTCGAGGCCATGGTTGTTTAAATCTCCTCGTTTATGTATAAATTCAATTTATTATATTTTAATTCTTACTTAATATAATAATTGTTTCTCATATTAAAAATTAGTAATAAGTAATAAAATTGTCATAATGCATAACATAGAAATAGGGAATAAAAAGTAAGGTGGTCCGCATTCACACCCTCTCGCCTCAAAATTTGACCACTTTTTCGGATTTCTATTTTATCTTCAATTTTCCATATTGCGTGTTTTACATTTTTTATTAATATACCTTAAGCTCTAGGACACTATTTATGATACTTTAAATTAATTATATGTAATCAAAATGTCAATAATAATACATAAAATAATGAAAAACATGGTGACCGATTCTCCCTTTCAATCCAATTTTTATGGACGGAGTGAATCGGACCAAGTTAGGCCCCGTGATTTTTTGCCACTAATACTGTTGGAACAAAAATTTACTTTGCAGTTTAAAGCTACTAATATACTCAAGTGTATACACTGCAAAAAGTAATAATTAAATATCCATCCACAATTTCTTTCCATTCTATAACAAGTTAAAAAAAAAAACATTTTTCCAAGTTGAAATTTATTGAAGGCCATTTTGTACCCTAGTTTATATTATTATGAATTTTTTATAAGAAATAATAAAAGACTTCTCTAGAATTTATAGGGAGGGAGTGTATACTAAATACATAAACCTTGACAGTAGAGAGACGCTATCAGCAAGTGACGAGGGCTCATAAAATGCGTTCGAAATGAGTATATGGATATATTTATTTATTATTTTGTTTTTATATTCATTTTATTTAGAAGTGGAATCTCGGCGGAGAGAATTCAAAAACACAGCGTACTAATCGACAAAAACTGGGTCCATGGGGTCCAATATTGGTCGATCTAGGAGTCTCGCTTCGCCTCTGTCTTCCGACCGCATATCAGCAACTAATAAAGTATTCTCAACTACATGTAGAGCCTTTGCGAGAATACCTTTCTTATGGCGTGTGGGGTGCAAGGGTCCTTAGTGCTCCCCCCAGTCACATAAATCCATGCCACGATACTAATCGTTCCCCATAAATAGATATCTCGTTAATTAAAAAAGTATAAAGTGTTACCGGAGACTTCATCCGCTAAGTGTCTTCATAAATCATATCGACACACGATATTTATTACTCATAGACCTGGACGAATCCTATCGCGCTCTTAGAGAGAGAGGGCATTATCCGATCCTCGCTCGGTAACCATCTGCATAAAGAGTAATATATGAGATGTATAGAAACCACTGCAATACAAGTTAGAGATTAAGTGAGAAGTAAAACTTAATTAGTGTTTGGAAGCAACGGTAATTTACGAACGCGAACTCTGATCTCTCCTGAGTGATTATCATCATGTTGAAAGCACGAATTAACCTGTCACTAATCGATGTTCAGATTCAATGATGATGAGAGAGCACAGATAAAAGTGGTATGAAAACTTCTATTAAATAGCAATGTCTAGCGCTGAGTATATAGATGCTTATCCTGACGGCACACACATGTCTTGCTTTTACACAATCTTATTTAACTAAACAACGTTAAAGACTAAATACTGTTCACGGACAGAAGATGGTGCGAAAGTACCAAGATGGGAGTACTCACCTTGATTCAAGAGTGAGGGACTCTTCTGATTTGGTGTTACAGGAGTCTGATTGTATGATGATGTCCTGCCAGAGCAGCTTCACGGGCTACATAGTTTTGTATGTGTATGAAGACAGTGCGAGCTCTTGATATACAGAAGGAGGCTTAATGAAACAAACATGCGAACAAAAGTATTACCAGTAGTATAGTATAAAAATGAACCATACTTACGGCCTGAGTGATACATAATACATTGAAGTTCTAAAATGCCTAGTCAAGCTGAGGGATATCCTGAACCCACAAGATCATTCAGGAGGTCATATGTTAGAGCTATAAAATATACAACACAAGTATAAGTCGAGTCACTATCTCCTGATAGTGGTATTATCCTAAGCCCAGCTATACTGAGGGTGGGTGGAAGATTCCCAGATATGTTAGGACCAGTCGTTTACTGGCTTAGGAGTTTATATGGTGAAGGATGGGTGCTTAGTGATTGTTAACTTATATATAGTCAACTTCTTTTAACCGCAGACAATAGGATATCGAACTGCGGGGATATACTTAAGTTAAATTAGCTTTTGGGTAGATCTTCAAATTGAATGTAATAGTAATTACTACGTAGTCTAGAAGCACTAGACTGAAGTCCAGTCAAAACATCACCGTTTTTTAGGTGAATTACGTTACACAGTGAGTTATTGATTATATAAAGTGGTCTACACCATCCGGTTTTACTCGTTTACAGCTATGGTGATGTAAGTATGTTTATGTACACGTTTGAAAACTCGATATGACTGCTCTGTGGATGAGATCTTTCTAGATTCTAATAGCCAGATTGTGGATTGATCCTATCGCTTTTAACGCAATTCCTGTACTGAGTTAGTGTATGATTTGCCGATGTAGTTCGGAACTTAGTGACTTATTTTTGTCTTTCTGACCATGTCTCTTAAAGACTTAGCTGTACATATTATGTTATAGATTCTGAGAAGGGTACCTCTACTTGCTTCGTAACAACACGGTATGACATAGGAACATATTTTGAGCGTAGGGTAGAAATTAGACTCTCTGCTTGGCTTGAAACCATAGAACAGATCGTCAGATGAGGCTTACCTGCAGTGGTGAGATCGTTCGTATACTAAAGAGTCTTTAGCTTGAGTTACTACATTGTTATGAATGACGTTGCTACGAAGTGAGCTGTCCATCGCGAGCCTTGTAATCTGTCTAGGGCTAAGACTTCCATATTATCTGACTGAGCGGAATACACACATTCTCAACTAAAAGAGGCTGTTAAGGGGGCGGCATAAGGTTGGGGCTTTATATTTCAAACTCTGCGTCTACTTCTTATACGGCATCCCATCTTGGCTCTCTGGGGTTATTCACAAGAAGCATGTTATCCCAAAAGCAGAGATCCTTCAGCCTATTAGAACGGGACCGCTCTATCATGGAACAAGATCCACACGAGAAACAGGTTTTTGTGGGTTTTTGCAATGGAAGAACAAAAAAATCGTGTTGAACATTTAAAGGAACTCCAAGCGGAGTCTTTCCTTCAAGGCTTTGCATATTCTTTGATGACATTAAGGATATCTGTTTCAATGACTCATAACATCTGAAAGTGGATCACATTAACCAATCCAATCAAGACCTTCACAAAAATTTTCAATAGTGACTGCTATAATGTACCTCATCCTTTACTGATTAATATAAATTCGCCCTCAGGTTTTTGAAGGCTGGGAAACATAGATTATAAAAGGATCATAAATTTAGTATTATGAGGCCAAACTAGGCCTGGACACTCCTTCACACACACATTAGCTTTATGAAGCTGCATAAATGACATTGCCGGTGGGGCAGAACCACCATATGCACTACGTACGATCATCTAGAGACATAAATATTAACTATCTAGGGAAGATATCAGATGTTAACATATTACAGTTAGTAAAATAATATCATAGCGTACTCTATATATATATAGAATATGTTATTACTATATATATATCATATATAATATATTAGTATATTAATAGGACTCAACCAGCTGATGCTATTAAACCTGCTGTAATAATCTTACCAGAAAGTCCGAGGAATGTAATAAGTTTTACTTTCATGTACTCTTCATACTCTAGGTACATTTCAGTACTATGATTAAATCGTAATATCCAAGCTACTCATACTTAGTCCCACTCTACAACTATTAAGAATGAGCCTACAGTTATGAGGGTATATAAACCAAAGCTAACTGTAAACAATCAATATGAGGTACTTATTATAATAATAGATGTATACAATTGATTGACCTTCCTACGTATACTCTTGAAGATACCATTTTTCTAAGGTTCTAATAGTATAGCTTATTATTTCATATAAGTAGGAAGCGTATATACTACTATCGTTACTATATTCATTCATGATATTATAAGATTTCTCTGGATAAAATAAATTATATAGAAGTTTTAAAATTTTTATACTGTGCCTACCATCATCAATAAATTGTAGTAACTGATGATCGAATAATAAGTGAGGTTAATCCTCCATCAGTAGTAAACTCTAAAGTCCGGGTAGATGCTATAAACTCAGAGCTTATAAAAGGGTGATGAGTATTATATTAATATACTCCTCATATAATATACTAATATATATATATAATCTATATGAGCACCTCATCATTTAAGAATGCAATAGGTTAGTAAAATTATTATTGACTTTGCAGTAGTATGATGTATATCTCTACACTTGTTTATAGTAAAAGCTATAGTGAAGGCCTTAGTGATTTGTTAATCGAATTAATTAGTTGATAAGATAATACTAGCACCGTAAGGAGGGAGATATTGATCATGCATCCCATGGTGTCCATCCTGGCAATCTCGGCTAAGTATTTTGAATTACTTTGGAAGTTGGTATACATTAGCATAGAGTTTGTGAGTATAAAGGAAGTCGCTTGGACGTTTGTACCCATTTTGAGGTTCCCCACTCTGTGTGATTAAATAACAGTTGCATCTATGCATTGCTATGGGTGTACATTATAGTGAGGAGTGCACTTAGACGAGTGATTTACATGACTGCTCTAATTATTTGTCTCTTTCTAAGATTACACTATTTAATATTTAAAGCAAGTATCTACTTACCCATGTCAAAAGACGAATAAGAGTCAGAACCGGTCACGACGAACAGACATTAGTACTATCATTATCTGGACTCATATTGGTAAGTGCCTCACATAATGAAAGACTATGTGAAGAAGGCTTGAGAGGAAAGCGAAGACTTTACTAGATCGCATAGGATGATCCTTAATGTGTAGTGATATAACCTTCTGATCCCGTGACAAGTTATTTCTTATGTTTGTCAAAATGACTAAACTTTTTCTCATATAAATTACACTTATAATTATATATATAGCTTAGGGATAAAACTATCGACATTTTTGTCGTTCACATGGTAGCTGTATCGCTGTTCGTTAATGGTTCCTATTGATCTGTCCAGTTGATTGCTCATCTTAAAAGACACAACCACACATACTTTTTAACTATTGCTGGTGAAATACAAGTACACTTAAAGGATCTAGAATAAATGAATCCTACTTGGTCAGCCCCAGAAATGAGGCGTAGTCCATGTTTTCTTATAGACTAATAAGATATTGCAGATCTCATTTTAACTGTTCAATACTTGAAAGACCATAATATGGCTGGAGTCAATCTGAGTAGGTTGACATTTATCTACTACACGCAATAAATTGTTTATTCTGTTTTGAATCAGGGTTTAATAGTTTGGGGATTTCACTTGAATCTTTCTCACACTTTGGATTATCCTGAATCCTTCAGAGTTCTAGTCTGAGGGCTACCTAGTTTTCGTCTTTCTCTTGAGGAGCCGGATTCTGAATCTTGGAGTAACATCTTTCTATTATTGAATTCTTACAGGATAATCTGGATTGTGTCTCTGAATCCTCTTCTTATTCTTGAGGTGACAGATTACTAACAGGCTGAGTATTTCCAGATCCAAGTTCTCTCCGTGGGATGGCATGTATTTTATCGGGTTTTGATTCCTTCCTGACATCTTGCGTCAGAAATGTGAGTCTGCCGAACGAGGGTTCCATGTCTACGCGAGCGGATACTTTTTTTCACCTTCATCGTATCCCTATCACAGGCTAGGGAATCATCTTTAAAGTCGGCACTTAAGTTTCCAGAGCACTTGTGAAGCACTCGGATAGCTCTCCACACATTATCGGATAATGTGACGATTCTATGGTATTAAATACGTAAATATTTGTTCGAGGAAAGCGTACTTGTGAACTTTTTTCTGATTCCTTGACTTTTTTATGGCAATGAGTCCATATTTTATAGATCCGGACAACAAATTTCCGGCTATATTTTTTCCTAAACTGAAGCTTCTAACTAGAATTCTCGCACCCCTAGACCGCTAGATCTGTGGCTCTGTGAGTAATCATTTTATTATTAACAACTTGGGGACCATGGATACTCTAGCACTCTCACAACGGTGTTCATATCAAATTCTATAAATCATCGGAAGCAATATTTTATTTACATCACTATATTCATGATGAAAACTGAGGGGCTATTCTAGTAGGACATGGGGAATCGAGTTGGTAGAGTCGAGCGGGCAATAAATCTTTTGTAACAGAACCTCCGCATCAAGCCTGAATCTAATGTATTTAGCGTGAGCGACTCTTAGATAGAGATGAGCGAAACATATTTTTTTATTTAATCTGGAGCTCTACTGATCCTTAGGATAGTGTGAGAGGTTGCTATTTGGTCGAGCATTGGAGTTCTTACTCTATACTGTATTTCTCTGTACGTCGACCTTTCCTTTCATTCGGGTTATCGATTCTCTTCCGAATGACTACCAATCTGGCGCTTACTTAAAGAAAGAGAGCCTAACGATGTAAACGCAGCTTAAACTAAGATAGCTAAATATTCTCTCCCGTTTAGGTAAATGTACTATCTTGTATAGGTGAATCATCTCTCAACATATTATTATATAAAGTTACAAGTCTCCTCCGATTAAGTCATTCAACAAGGTGAAAGTTGCTGGCCTTGCACTAGCTGTCGGCCCACGAGAGTCCAGAGAGGTACCCTATTGTGTGACCTCTCGGGTGTAGCGGAGAATATATAGGGTTAATCTGCGTACCAGTAACTCATACAATAACCCTCAGAAAGTGTCTATGCAGGTGGTTGCTGAGTGGCTAGGATAGACTTAAAGAATTCCTTACCGTGATCATTTCGTTAGTGTAACATATACACACTACACTGAACATCTGACACCGTATATATACATCTATAGAGAGTTCTTGAGGTCACTTGATCCGAATAAAAGACAAAAGTTTGGTTCCGATCCTCTATCATTATTTTCAAGAAAGAGTGTCGAGATTGGTTACATAGTTGGTCTGAATACATTGCAACGTCATCGGGCGCGGTCGGAATCCACACTATAGCGTATCGCTTAGCGCCAGCCAGTCTCGCTTGTCTCCGCAATACATAAATTACTGAGTTAAGATGGTCGCACGAGAGATACAGGAGACCTGTGGAGAATGAGCTGATTGAGTTATCACGCGCTTTGTGTTCCGCGTGACGAGATAGAGTGACTTTTCAACGCGTATTGCTCTTACTGCGTTCTCACTTGAGGCTGTCAGAATTCTGTTATCATTAAACTTTGTCCTAGTTAGAGAGAACAACATTCATCGTTCCTTCCTTGATTTAAGTATGCGATTTAGATCCTCTAAGTAATGTTCTTCTCTGCCTCAGTTCTATTACTTGGAAGCATGTCTTAAATAGAGAAGACTTAGGTTGGGTGATAGTAGTTATAAGTTATATTACATGAGGGCTGCCAATTATTACTTTTGAATATTCATGACGAAGGTTGGATTACTGTCTTTATGAACTTAAGCATAATAATGTAAAGTAATAACCGGATCAACAATCTATGAAAGTAAGGTACTCCTAGATAAGAATTGCCATAGGAATATAGCTGAAGAATAAGAATGACCAAGAAGGCTATGGTCATCATTGAGTCAACACCTCTTCATGCGCATGTGCAGCATTATAGGTACAACGTGTGGAATTTAAAGAGGTCATCTCAGAGAGTGAGAGAATCGTGATAAAGAAATAATGTAATTTGATTTCTAGGTGATATATTCTACATTAGTTTAGGGAAGATAACGTGCCGAGAGAGAGAAAGGAATAAGCAGAGGTCAGGCGTTGTCAATCTGACATATGGAGATTGCAACTAAGTGACTTAATGTCTTTTATAGCATCTCCTACAACGATCATCTGAACAAAAAGCACTGTTATCACTGAAGGCATTCCCTGAGCATCAGTAATTATTCGAGTGTCACTAAACTATCCCAGTAACGTGTGTATGTTGAGAGTGAAAGGCAATGGCGCAAGACTCTATTCGGGACATATCAGTCAGTGAGGTTGAAGGGCACACACGTAGTGAATTAAGTTCCACATGATCCCAAGGTCACATGAGTATCGGTATTGTTTAAATCTTGAGCCATGCGCTATTATTCAGCATTCCATATCATGCTGCAGTCTTCTTATAAATCATCCTTTAGTTAATAACTGACTTCTCTCTCTATCATCACTAGGGTCTCGAGTAGTTAGCAAGGTTAAGCTCCATTACTTAGTAGTGTCAGCACACTCAGAAAACCTCAGGATGGAAGTACGCATTTTTCTATCTGCATAATACTATGACCCAACGTCTTAGCTTGAATAATCTTCCCTTTGTCAAACTATTCTATATCATTACTAGTTCTATATTCCTCTAACAATCTATATTTTTTATTCTATACAATCATCACGAGTGACGCATACGTTGTATTTCCATAATACTACAAACGTCACATAAATCTAAATCTTAGTTGCACAAGCCCTAGCATACAGTAGCGCGATATTGAAGCCAAATTCATCTTTCTGCTAATTACAGTATATATCTCTCTCTTATCCCCACATCATCGTTCCTCGGAGTGATTGTATAGTACGCGTCCAGTAATATTCTTGTACAATATCTTTCTCTATGCGTACAGCTATTACCAAAAGTAAGAATTTCAAGTATGATCTCGGACTCGGTAGATACTTACACGTAAACTCCATGCAGATCGTCAAATGAGAACTAACAATATAAGAAGAAAGAGATGTCTCTATAAAATGACCTAAACGTGAAGTATGATGATCCAATGAGGTATGTTAGCAGAAATCATAATACTGTGGACAGAAAGTGAATGCAGAAGAAGTCACAATCCTACAGTGCATACAAGCTAATGACCTAAGCCGAGCATCAAATATCGTCGAAAAAACGAGTCCTTGTAATTAATTCCCGTTAAATCATATCCGTGAACACCGCACACCTAGATTAATTTAATGGTTTGCGCAGCGGAGATATGATGCTCGGTACGCAGGTAATTGCTGTTTGATCATTCCACATCCAAGAGAGCATATTAACCAATGTGACCTCGCCTCGACTTGCGTTCGAGTATTTGTACCTCCGACGACGATGACCCTTCTGTATTCACAGGAACCACATCTCTGCCGCTCTTTCTTGGAATATGACGTCGAATAATTTACATTTGAGATATTAGTAAAGGTCAGGAAGTATAGGAGACTTTATGAACACAAATGTAGGGTTGCTGTGAATGGAGGCTCAAATGTGACATTAGTTGGCTTTGATAGGTCTCTACAGCACATGCAACCTAACCTGAACACCCAAAATCCAGGGGTATATCACGGAAGCAGCATATATTTTCTAATGCGCGTGACTCGGAGGAAAGTATTACCAGTGCTGTCAGACATCACGAGGTTCGGTCCTGCTGACTAATGAGAATGACTTTCTAAGAGGCATTGGAACTATTGACATTTAAGAGGAACGAGTTGAGAGTACTATCCTCATATCTTTAACGTCTATAAGCAAGACTGTGTGAGACTGATATTTTAGTTGAGTCGGTCCTCTCAGAACTTTTCGTCGAACGTAGATAACCTGAGATACGGACAAGTAAATCAGACAGACTTAATCACCCTAAGATAGAGGTCCCTCGCACAATTAAAGTACAATCACCCACATGGCTTTTCTTAACGCAAAAAGCATCAACTGGTGACAGGTATAGTGACGAGCCCGATCCACGACTTATAAAAAGAAATAGGTATACATTATTTTCTTTATCTAGAAATCAGCTCAAGTAACTCCGATGAGATTATCAAATAGACAGAGCTCCTCGTGTAGCTGCGTGCTGAGTAGTCTGGGGAAG
Organism: Trachelipus rathkii; assembly: GCA_015478945.1. NCBI lineage: Eukaryota > Metazoa > Arthropoda > Malacostraca > Isopoda > Trachelipodidae > Trachelipus > Trachelipus rathkii. Next base: position 26,778 of record JABUQX010087125.1, read on the forward strand.
CTAAAAAGTTTCTTATATTGGTTGTTCGCTACTATGTCCGAGTCCGTGCCATAGAAATAGAAACGAAAGAAATAAAAACAGTACATGTTAATAATCAGAAAAGTTATACATAAATTCCCGCTCAACCGTATAATCCACCTACCTTGGAGCGTGAAAGTTACGAGAAAGGCTTCACAAGGTGTAAAAAATGTACTATCGACGCACAGACAGCCTAGGAAGCTCAGCAACTTTAGACGGGGAAACTGATAAGCGCATGTCGAGACTCATGCTCCATAGTGCCAAAAAAGCAATTCAAAGTGGCGCAGACATGTAAATCTGCCAAAGACTTCAAACGAAATTTGTGAATGAAAATGCATCACCTACTGAGTAACGTCGCGGTAGCTAATGGAGAGACTTGTTCCATCTCTTGAAAAGTTAGGTACTTTATTTAGAGTAATACTTTGCACCCTCCTATATGTGTGATTGAAGGAATATTCGATCGCTGATCACACGAGAGAATATATAAGACTCACAAGATGAGCAGTTCCTCGGCCGGACGGGTCAAATCAATGTGGTAACGAAGGGAAGCTTCCTGGGAAATAATTCAGAATAAAAGTATGCAAAAAAACCGCTTTGGCGGACATCCAACTTCTCAGACGAAAGAAAGTACTCGAGATGGAGAAATCATCGCCATTGATCCGCTGCTCAATCACAACCGAGAAATTATACGATTGCATTCCCCAACTATTTAGGAAATCCCCCACGAATTGATATGTGGATAGATCTCGACAAAGAGTCGACTTAATAAGCGCTCGAAATAAAGTCCAACGAGAGGAACGAGATGCCAAATAATAGAACTCTGTGTATAGGATTCAACAAGCACTTCAGAACCCCAAGACTCGTTGGAGAACTCCGTTATAGCGGATTCATAAAGGTGAAGTACCACCAATAAACTCACTTGCCCCCCCCGAAGCATGGCCTGGTCACATATGAGTAGGTTTATAACAACAATTACTATAGGATAATTCTGATATCACCACCAATAATTATAAAATTGCAATACTTTAAATCTTCAGACGATAGTATAGATCAATTGACGGTCACCTCATGGACTTTCTACCGTTCTAATTAGAGAGAAAAAACATATACAATCCCCGCAAGAACGCTAGGAATCATAATGGTTACAGCTATAGGGAGGTACTCCTATTATAGGGAAGAAACTGGATATCCTACAAATAGTTTCGCCCAAAAACATATACCACAGACTGAGATGGTAACCAGCAAACTGTAACAAATGTCAAGTTAGCTATCTGAACATTAATCCAAAAGGACAAGCAAAGTGTAATTACAGAACTTAATAATGGTAAGTTATATCCTGAACCTTGAGACCGCTAAGATATGATTATTTCAAGTCTTCCAAGGTGTGTATTGAGCACGTGCGTACTACTACCTGACCATAATTCAAATTCCCTAGTTGCTTACCTATATAATAACGGCGCAATGGAATCTGTAGCGTCAGTGAACTAAGTGGTTTTAATCTAAATTTTTTTACTTGCATAATTATAACATCAATCATTTAAATAGTGAGCGAAAAAAGAAACAAAGGTATATCATAACGTCACTCCATATAAACCAATTCGCAATAATGTTTGTACAAAATAAAATTGCCAAGTGAACTATGGATGAACGATAGTATTTAACTCATCGACATGAAAGGAGTCAATAAAAAGGATTGCGTATCATACAGCGGGCCCTCATGCAGTCGATGATATAAGGTAAGGTCTACCTATACACCCATCTATATCATCTTACCGCATATCAGAACAATTAACCAGAAAATATCACAAGGCTCAGCCTAGCGTCAATTGGCGTGCGCTAACTTCGGCAGCTAGAGCGGATCGGTTTGTTTCCATGCGATACATGCATCCAAGTCACATATATCGTACGCATAAATCACATAAAAACTCTTTCTTTTCAGATGGTAAATTCAGTTTGGTTTTAAAACTGGAAAACTCAAGGTATATTCTATATAAAATAAAGTATATATATATAATATAAATATATATATAATATCCCCCTACCCCCCCCCCACTCACCACCCCCCTCCTCCCCCCCACTCCATTCCATTGTTACTCATAGATACTACTCGTTATATCTTACAAATCAATCGATATAGTGACCAAATCACAGTGACCTTATCCCATTAGTCTAAACATGTGTGAGAGTGGCCACATCTTAGTTTGGCCAAAGGTGATTGAACTGTTAGAGGAAGAGAGTCGAATTCAGATGCAATTCCTGGTTAGTGTATTGTTAGGTTGTCGGTCTCTTAAATAATTTTCAGTTATGTCAGTGTGTATTTGATTTGTTTAAGAGATGTTGCCCATTGGGTGTAGGATGTTTTTTAGGATTTATTTGTATAACAAGCCTGGAGAGGATGGAGTTTGTTTTAATCTGTCGTTAGTAGAGTAGGAAAGCACAGTGTGGCACGGGTGTTAAGGTGTTTGTGTTTTAGCGTAGAACTGTGTACCTGTCATTTCTAAACGTTTATCTATGGGTAATGTTTTTGTTTCTTCATTTAAGTATTGCGGAGTTGTAGTTGTGCAACCTATTATGATTCTGAGTGCCTTGGTTTGGATGATTTGAAATTTTCTCATGTTTCCCTTGGTTAATAATGGGTGCCATACAGATGACTCATAATTTAATGATGGACGGATATTTGTTTGTAGATGATGATGGATATTTGTTTATTGTTGTTAATGTCCCTCATGTAAGGCCCTAGAGCACTCAAGACTTAGTCCTTTTGCATCTACCAAGGATTTAATTGCTCCAGCCACCTCCCTACCATGCGCAACTTTAAAAGACACTCTGCGTCATCCGTTCCCTTTTCATCCAACATATAACCTAAATATTTAAACTCTGAAACTTCTTCCAGCTGGTCACATGGCCAACGAATAGATTAATATCGAGAACTGGTCTCGACTCAACAACCTAACGGCTTAACTGTATTATCTACGTTTAACGGCGTTCAAAGCATCTGCCTTTTAGCAGCAACCTGGCAAATCTCTCTACCGAATCTCTCGAATACTACTCTCTGATTGCGCAGCACAAACCAAATTGCAATCTCATATAATAGGTAGGGGCTCGCTCGCGCACTGCTGCTTGCGAAATTCTTACATCATTTGACACCGAGATTGTGGAGTCTGAGTCGGAGTCACGGAGTCGGAGGTCGGTAATTTTGAAGAGAGTGGAGTAGGAGTCGGAGGGTATTTTGAAGAGGGTGGAGTCGGAGTCGGAAATTGATACGACTGCCACAAACTGATTCTAACACAGATCGCTTGGCATCGGCAGCTTGCTAATTGTCTTTCATAACTGGAGATCCATATACAAATTGAATAACGCATCCCTACCTCACACCACATTCCTGCCTCACGCCGCTATTAATATTAAAAAATCATTAAACTTCATATGATTCTTACACACGTTTTACTATCGTCATATAGTACTTGATTTCATTCGAGCTTACGGCACCAACACCGATATATCGAATAAGCTCGGCCTAGAGGCCTTCGTATTAATTATTGCACGACGCTACGATTGAGGCATTTATCAAAACCTAAATGCAATTTTTCTTCTTCTCTCTCATTTTTCTCAATCATGGTTTTTTACAATGTATATATATAGTATGTAGTTATATATATATATATATAGTAGTATATATAATATATTATAGTATATATAGTATATAGTATAGTATAGTATATATATTATATACAGATATATATATATATATATATTATATAGTATAGTGTATATTGATATAGTTATATTTAAAAAATATAGTTATATATAGTAATAATGATATATATATATATAGTTATATATATATATATATATATATATATATATATATATTTAAAAATATATATATATATGCTATTATATATATATATATATATATTATATATATATATATATATAATGATATAAGTTTAGGCCAAAGTATAGGTATATAGTATATATATATATATATATATAAGGGTTAGTATGTAATGGTATAGTATAAGGTCGGGGGGCGGGTGGCGGGCATGGTTAACAAGCCGGATAGGCGCCGATGGGGCCGGCAAGAAAAAACGTTTATCGCTCGCGCCGTTATATGTATGATGTGTATAGAGTGTAGGTAGTAGGTAGGGTATGATAGTAGGTAGTATTGATGGTGCGGCAGTGGGTATTGGGAAGTGTGGGTCGTGATGGTAGGTGGGCTGGATGACCCTCCGAAGCGAAGAAGTTTTTCATTAGGGGTGTGGTTGGGTGTGTGGTGAGTTATATGTTGAGTGTTTAGGGTATAGTAGGGTGGAGTTATAGATTAATAGTTTATATATATGTTATATATATCTATTATTGGTTTGGAATTATAAGGATACTGTAGCTATTTATAGTATGGTAGGTGATATATAGTGTAGGTATATACTATATGGTAGTATATTTATATATATAATAGTATATATATTAGTATATATAGTATATATATAATGTATATATATATATTATATATTACTATAGTATATATATATATATATTTATATGTATATATATATATAGTATATATAGTATATATATGTATATATATAGTGTAGGTGATAGTAAGGCGTATAGTAGGTAGTATAGGGTAGGTAGTGAGATGATATTGGTGGTCGTGGGGGTAGTTAGTATAAGTAGTAGTAGTATAGTAGTTAGTAGTAGTGTAAAAGAGATTGGGTGTCGGGAGAGGGGCTAAGATTTTTTTTTTTCCCCATGGGCGCTAGAGTAGTTAAATGCGGGCTGTTTATATTATATAAGTATATAGTCAGTGTGTATAGTATAGTGGATTAGTATAGGTATGAGGTTTTGGTATGGCTGTATAGTATATAGTATAATATAGTATAGTATAGCCTATATCATAGTGTATAGTATGTATAGTGAGTGGTATATGAGTATAGGCTGGTCGTCGTTCTCGCAGGAGAGGTCTAGTCTTGTAGGATAAGACGCATGACTGTGCAGTGGACTGACAGGCATGCGTGCTCACTCTGTTCTATCGTTGCGCAGCATCTTCTTTCTTGTATTTCCTCTAGCGCGGAGGCAGGCTCATATTCTCATCAACGAATCTTCAGCAAACTCTCACTCATCTCTTGCCTTCTTCTCCTCTGAGTCTTCTCATAGCGGCGTCACCGCCATCGTTTCTTATGCGCCATGCCTCTCTCCTGCATCCTTTCAAATGTCCCTCCCACCCCGCCCGGCACCCCCCATCTGATTTTGCAGAGCTCTAATGCTCCTCACCAGGAGGATGTCACTGACCAACTTCTGTTTTGAATCATTTCATTCTTTATTGCTATATTTTGCTTAGTCTTTCAATTATTGTCTCAAGATCTCATTCCGTTGCTGCAGTCTATTGGTTGTGGGCATGGGCCTTTTGGTAGTACAGGCGCGGCGCGAGTATATCTGGCACGTATATGAGGCAATATTGGGTGCTGAACATCTTTTAAATATGTCTTTTAAGCGGCTCTACGCGATGATTGGTGTTCAGTGATCAAAGGATACAAGCAGCCTGGCTGTGCTCTCAACTACGTGTATCCTAATAGGGGCGTGTAATTCTGTGCGTCTGCACGCCATATCGTTGCATATGAGTGTGCAGTGCCGCGGGTAGTTTGAAATTCTGTGAAACGCTTTGCTTATGGGCTGCGTCGTCCATTCACACGATGCTTGCAGGACGACTGCCTCCGTCGCTGCGCTCGGCTCGTCGGCTCACGATCGGGATGCACTTATGTTTTCTTAATGTTTCATTTGGATTCGTTTTCTCCAAGTTTTTCGGCGAAACATCTCGTAATTCGGCTCGCATTCCTGTCTTAGGCTTTCACTCAACAAGCGCGGGCAAGTCACGCCGCATGTGCGATGGAGTCTCCGGCTGGCTATTCTCGGCCACCGTGTCTTCTTTAACCTGCATCAAGTGGAGTTTATCGATATACGCTATGGACAATAAGGATGGCAATGGAATGTCTTGCCTGTTTCAGTCCGTTCAGTAGCTCAAACCGACTTGGTTATTTTTTAACGCTGTTCTGACGTTGGTCTTTGGCCACTGTTGTAGCATACTCTGTGCAGTGCAGGTGCATAGCATTCCTCTGCGCGCACGTCCGTATATGATAGTAGTAGGTTATTATTATATTAGTATATATAGTATTATATATATAGTATATATATATATTATATATAATCGAAAGTATAGGTATAGTATAGGTATATATATATATTATATAGTGTATATATTATATATATATTATAGTATAGTTGATATATTAGGTATAGGTATACTCCTGAGTATACCGTCAGTCTTATTATATATAATGATAAGGACAACCGAGAGATAGTAGAATGGTTGGTAGTTAGGAGTGGTTATGGCTGAAAGGTTAGATTTAAAGATAATAATTTGTGGATGAGTTCCACGGCAAATATTCTTTTAAGAATGTAATATTGAAGAATATTTCAAAGCGAAAGCTAATTAAGGACAAACTAGTCTGGGATTAGTAGAGAAAGTTTGAAGGATCTTTAAATGTACCGCTCCATAAAGGTATGTTTCTCAACTGGTGCTGTGAATCTGGGACATAACGATTATACTTATACATTCAATGTAGTATTGGTTAACATCTTCGAATGTTCAATTTAATGCGTTCGAGATGGTAGTTTTCAATCTAAGTTGTTTAAATAGCTGGTGAACTATTATATGATTTGTTATGGATGTCTTATTATTAATTAAATTTAAAGGCGCAAACCTCCCAAAGGAGTAGTTAATATTAATAAATTGAAGAGGTAAGAAACTTTCAATATTTCCTTAGTTTAAATAAGCTCTTTTGTGAGTTATTGTTATAAAATAAAATATAATACGTAATTCACCCTGTGGCATTGACAATATTGCCCACAATCGGAATAACATACTAAGGATCTAATCATTCGGTAATGTTAATGTAGATAACCGTGGTGAAATCGGAGAGAGATTGCGGTTGCGTGCGAGGACGAGGCTCAAGATTTCTGATCATATTGTAGATAGTATATTTTTATTTATTGACCACATTTTCTTGTAATACGTATAGTATATATAGTATATATAATATATATTATTATATATATATAAATATATATTTATATATGGTATAGTATATATATATATATATATATTATATATAGGTATATGATATGATATAGTATAGTATTTATAGTATATATATTCGTAGTATTATAGTATCGTATATATATATATTAGTTATATACTATATGAGTATAGTATATATATAATAAGTATATATATATATTATATTATATATAGTTATATAGTATAGTATAGTATGGTATAGTATAGTATATATGTGATATAGTAGTATAATATATATATATTATATAGTATATATATATAGTGAATATATATATATAGTATGTATATGATATATATTATATAGTATAATCATATTTTAATTAATTATGTATGGTTGGTATAGGTATAGTATAGTATAGGTATAATATATATATATTAGTGATATATAGTATATATATATATAGTATATATAATAGTATATAGTATATAGGTGGGATAAGATAACTGTAGGTATGTGTGATATGATATATATGTTTAGTACTGTTTATATATAGATATATATTATATTATAATTAGTATATATTAGTATATTTAGTATATATATATATATGATTATATATATAAGTACAGTTATAGTATATATATAGTAAAGTATGTATATATATATATAGTAGTATATTAGGTATTTATCTTATATATAGGTATATATATATTAGCGTATTATAGTATTTGAGTTCATGATAGGTCATTTGACTAAGGCGAGTGCTCTGCTTGTTTAAGATCTAGAGATTTTTCCTCTCGGGGCGATCGAGGGTGGCGAAGCTCGGTCTTGGCTACGCTTAAGGCGGACAAACAAATTGCAGTGCAGTGGGAGATTTTCTGTAATGATTTTTGTTATAGTTTAACGGGTCTGTGGATTTACCTAATCTGAATACGTCACGCATTGTGCTAAACATGAGCAAGCACATACACAATCTATTATATAGTCCATAGAAAGAATCTCTCTCTCTCTCTCGTGTTATTTTTCGCTGCTCTGTCGTGTCGTCGGGTCGTCAACAGGTCCTCCTTGTTGAACCAGAAGGTCTCTTCTCTCTCTCTCTCTTCTCTCCGCTTTCTCGTCTTCTGTCTCTTTCATAGCTTGTTCTTAGGCATAAGAATGGTGCTCTTGAATGGGGAAAGCCAGCGTCGACGGTGGTAAGAATTTCAATGGGTGTTGAGTCGAAGAAGGGCTTACTATCAAGCGTAGGATGATGCTTTGCATTGGCAAGAATGCCACTTATTTGGAAAGTGACATGAAATATGTCGAGGATTTGTAGCAGCAAAATAAACTAACGTAAGCGTAACTACTAAGCTCTCGTCTCGTACGTAACTCTGGCTTCTCGGTCTCGTCTCTGTCTCTCTCGTCGTTCTCCTCGCGTCGTCTCTCTCTGTCTTCGTCTCTCTCGGTCGTCTCTGTGGCTCGGTCGGGTTCTCTTCGTCGTCTCGGTCTCTTCGTGCGTCTGTGTCGGTCGTTTCTCGGTCTCTCGTTCTCTGCCGTCTCGTCTCTCTATATTAGTATGTAGTATTATTATATATATATTGTGTTTACTTAATCTTATGTAGGTTATTATATATATATATAGTATTAGTAGGTGAGTATATATATTTTTTATTTATAAGTATATTATAGACGAGTAGTAAGTATATATATATATATAATGATAGTATATATATATTGTATTATTATTTTTAGTATGTGATATGAATATATGATATATGTATATAGTAGTAATATATATATATAAGTAGTTATAGTGAGGTATTCATAGTATATAAGTTATATTAAGTTAAATGAAGATTATAGCAGTGATATTATATAGTAGTAGTATATATATGTATAATATATATGTATATAGCGGTTTTCATAACCATAGCTAATTATTTTTGAAGTTATAGGTATATATATATACGTAGTATAGTAGTATATATAGAGGGTATATATAGTATTATATTATACTTGTATTATATTAGTATATTATATATATATATTATAGTTGTAATATTAGTATATATATATATATATATAATTATATAATTGTATCAGTTAATAGTATATATATATATATTATTATATATACTATATAATATAATTAGTCGCTGTTTTTACTAACGATCAGAACGGCGGTTGGCTGAAGTTTCTATGGTAATTTCCACGCACGGGGCAGATTGAACCTTCCCTGGAACTGGGAGCCGCTGCGCTAAATATATATATATATATTATATGTATAGTTATATAGTATTAATATATATATATATA
>JABUQX010087126.1:0-20000 GCA_015478945.1 Trachelipus rathkii
TGAGTGAGTGTTGTTCTCTACCGTGCCGACTGTACGCAGTTTTGGTAAAGAATTGTGTGGCCTATCATTGTTCAGGTGGCCAACCACTTGTTTTTTATAGATGAGCGGTGGACCACACGACGGGTGATTGATGACTATCCGGCAGTTTTGTCAGTATATAATTATATATATTATTTATTATATATATTATATATATAGTATAATATATATATATATATATATATATATTAATAATTTATATATATATATATATATATATATATATATCCCGTATATAAATGACCGGGTATTAGATGGTCATCTTAGAGAAGGGGGTATGGGGTAATTTAAAACACTTTAATATACCATAGAAGGGTAATTTTGAATAAAGAACCAAAAAAAAATTTGGCTTTTAGTAAAAAAAACCGTTTTTTTGTTGGGGCAGAAAAAAAAGACCAAAGATAAAAAAACCCGGTTGTTTTCACAACCCTATAAATATTATATTTTAAATATATATTATATATTAAATATATATATTGATATAATATATTATATATATACATATATCATCATATAAATATCTTTATATATATATATTATAATTATATTATATAAATATATATATTTTATAATAATATATAATTATATATATATATTTTACTAGTACACCAGGCATAGTAAAAGGGAGTTAGGTTTTTTCTTTTAAAATTGTTGCATATAATGATTGAAAATATTGATTGATTGAAAATGAAATTTATTATCTACTTTTAGAATTATAAGTGTTTTTTTTTGTTTTCGTTTTTTTTCTCACAATTTCAAATTTCGATATGTTAGTTATTGGCTGTTTCTTACTGTTATGTGATCCTTTTAATACTCGTAATTTTTATTTAGGTCCTTCTTTACTCCTTAAGCAGGATCTCAAAATATCAAAATTGTCTTTTGGAAGTTCTTACCAATATCATGAGCACTCAGCAAGATCTTTTAACGGCTGTTATGGTTTATTAAAGAATCCATATTATTAACGTAACAGCATGATAGTATTCTTTTGGCACTTCTTCTTATTCCGTGGCATTTTTGTGGTGCCATACTGAAGATATCTTTCAACAATTAAGTACCACAAATTGCATCGTTTAACAGAATATAATCTTTCATATTTTTTTTATAGGAGAATTATAGTTAAACTAGTTAAGGTAATTTGCCCGAAGGCGGGGAGCACGAGGGCTCCCAACCTTCTCCGTTCGTTTCTTTTTAAGGACTCCCCCGATACATTTTAAATTTAAACTTACAAGGGAACGCCACCTAGCGTCTTTCCAACTTAATTCACAACTTTAGTTTAAAATATCATGACAACCTTACCGTTTACATTTGCATATGTTAAGTTTACGATGATATTTTTAGTTGACAAAAAAACGTTATACATCCTATGCACATAATTATTGATAGTAAGTGGGGTGTAGCCCCCTAAGACACACATCAACACATATATATATATATATATATATATATTATATATAATATATATAATATATATATATATATATATATTATATATATATATAATATATAGTATGAATAATTATATATGAGGAAACTATTTTCGCAACTACGTTTCCACCGTTAATTCTTCTACGCCTATATTATCGGTCCAAAATGTTGTGCGAAAAATTTCAGGTAAACACCAATTTTTGCTTACGGTCCGCATACCTCTGATGTCATCTCTGCACCCGGGGTTGTGGCGGACGAGTTGGGCTATCCATTTTGCTTCCTGCTCCAGCGGCTCCCGGTATCATGAACCTTTTCGGTTCTGACCGCCTGCGGGTGGAGACTCCAGACTTTTCTGTTCCCCCTGGAGAAGACCTATACAACAGATTATTCACCAGAACAGACTTCCCAAGACTTCCTAAAACTATGTAGGGATGGAGCGCCTGGCCCTGACGGCATTTCCTTAGAGATGCTAAGGCATGCTGATCCTTCCCAACTTATATAATAAAATATGGGGGGAGGGGTCTTCCTTCATGTTTGGTTTACCGCATATATTGTCCCCCATCCCAAACCCTGGGAAGGATCCAACTTCTTCCGATAACCATAACCATCGCCCCATTTCATTGACCTGCAAAACATGCAAGCTCATGGAGAGATTGGTGGCTTCCCGTCTTGTTCCTATGTTGGAACAACTCCATACATTTTCTGACTATCAGTTTGGGTTTCGTCACCATCACTCTACTCAGAATCCTCTCCTTCAGTTAGACCACGACGTTCGTGAGGTATTCGATTCCAACAAAATGGTCTTGGCAGTTTTCTTTGACCTCGAAAAGGCGTATGATAGCATGTGGAGGATGGGGGTTTTGGAAAGCGTTCATTCCTTGGGCCTCAGGGGGCAACTTCCCCTTTTCCTTCAATTGCTAATGTCTGATAGTTCGTTTCAAAAAAGAATCAAGTTAGAAGGTATGGGAGTTTGTTTATAGAGCCTATGTAATTTACGCTTTTCACGATAAGGCCGAGCATATTCCTGGTTTCGTGTCCCAGATGAACGGGGTATAGGGTCCGTTGCTTCCTGAAAGTAGGTGAAGGCATCAGCCGGCGACGGAAACAGGGCAGTTGCAGGAAAGATGGAAAAGTAAGTGGCCTGATGAAAGGAAGACCAGCCTGCTCTGTCGTATCGCCAGCCAGAATAAGTTGTTGCTGCGGACTGGGGCTGAAGGATGGTATCACGATTGGGTAGTGGTCACTTCCACTGAGGAAAGCCGACCTTTCAAACCCAAAATGATCAAAAGTCGAGATTGAACACAACGAGACGTCAACACAGGAAGCAGTGCCTGTATCAAAACGTTCAAAGGTTGGAAGGCCCGTGTTGAGACATCCCAATAAGTAATCCTGCAAAATACCCAACATTAAGTAGGCAATGGGGCACCTAACAGAGTCTCCTCACAAAGGGTGGTGGAAGTTAAAGTAATCGAGGACTAACATGGGCGGTGGGATGCTCGTTGAAAAAATTGACAAGGTTCTTCTTGGTATATTTACAGCTGGGCGCTAGGTACACTAAGCACAAAGTAAGCGGTGTTTCAAAATGGATACCAGCCGCTATGGCATGTAAGGGAGTGAAGAGGGTAATTTGAGTGAATGGGACAGATTTATGAAGCAGGATCGCTGCCCCCCCCCCCATTTGTTGCTGGCTCCACGATTCAGGGAAATAAGGGATTCCCTGTACCTTGAAGGGTGTAAAAGGTCTCGGTCGCGAAGTTTTAGTTCCTGTAAACAAACTCAAAAGGCTGATGAAGTATATGTTCAGGCGATTTGTGACAATAGTCACTATGTTTTGGGATTTGGCAGTTTTCTCAGAGGATAAAGTTTGATGGTCCCGTAAGCCGCTGGACAACCCACTGACCGGAATGTCAAACCCCGGGGGAAGAGGAAGATCATGCAATAGGTATATGTGAGGACTTCCCTGCTTACGAAAGAAGTTCCTGGTCACCACAGGAAAGGGATCTCCAACGAGGCGTGCCAAGTCACACTCCACATTCCGAATTCTTCCCAGCTTGCGCACCCCTGCCAGACTTCTTAGCAGACTTGGAAGGGGTGTGTCCCTCCAAGAGGTGCTCCATCAAAGGCTGGGGAAGATGAAGGAGAAGGACAAGTAGGAATGGTGTAATCGGAAGTGATAGGAGACACATTGGAAGACAAGTGTGTGGTGTCTGTAGTCAAATTCTCGAGAGCTATCCGCGGCCAAGAAGTGCTAGATGGCTCAGATGATGGCTCCGAATTTAAGTGGAAGAGAAGAGCCAGTGAGTGAAGAAGACTCTTCCCTCCTGTGTCTACCAGCAGCCAACCCACCCACAACACACATCGAGACAGCGCAATGTCTTCCCGAAGGAAAACCCCGGCCACGTAAAGTCTCATCCAATACCTTTGACCTCCCATTGAAGGGGACCAAAGTTTCATCACGTGGGAATCCTATGGAAGAGTAGTAGTCCGAAGACGTGACATCCGAGTAAATTTCAGAATCACTGGAATATTGTAGAAGTGAAGCAGTCTTAGGCGGTGTGAGTAACATCAGATCAGAACGAGCAGAAGTTGATCCACTGTTCCGTGTTTGTCCACGTGGGTTGTCAGAGCGGCGAGCCAGGTTTGGCAGGACAGACGGGTTTCCCAGTGGAAAAGGGTTCATTTTGTTTTAAGAAATGCGCGGCTTGATATGCAAGCGAGTACGGATGTCTGCCTGGGAAGATCTACTCTTGGACGGGCGCTCGCGACCGTTAAGAGGGTCTTGTGGTTTCCCCGGAGAAACCGAAGCAGGTTTGTTTCCCAGGGTGATATTACAGTCGAGCTCTGAGCATGCACATGCACATTTGTCATCGACCTCAGACGCTGAAAAGGTCTCAAAATCAGGGAGCGGCATGAACATGGCATGAGGTGAGTAATATGAGAGAGGGTCGTGTGTGTATTTGATGAACGACGAGTGGTACGGCGGACCATTTTTGGTGAGTTGGTAGGACAATTGAGCAGAGCAACAAGAATCACCACGCCAGATGATACATTATCTGGCACGAAAGTGGAACAAGTTCCGGACACAACGCACGGGGGAGATGGACAATGCTAGAGGCAACCGCAGAAGCATTGTTCGTTGCTGCAGCATAAGAAAGAGGAAGATGAGCCAGTCTCTCTTTTGCACGGCGGGTTGCTTCATGACGGTCATACTTATGAAGGGCCCACTGCTCAAGGATTTCCTCCTTCAAGTCTAAGAAGGGGCTGTGTACAGAGGTGGCTGGGTGGGGAACCTTGCAGTTATGACAACAAGGAAGGTTTTTTCCATTTGGGGTGGAGAGAACTTCCACATGTCGGACATATGGACTGGGGAAACTGACAATATTTCTAGGGGTGACCAAATTTATTGCACTTGAAACATCTTCTTGGGAAGGGCACATAGGTCCGAATCGTGTGCAAGGTATAACTAAGTTTTACTTTGGTTGGTAAGGTAAGTAAGAGACAAGGGTTCGTCGTTGAGGGGTTCTCCTTACGTGGAGGGAACCGATAAACGTAGGTGATTGGCACGCTGTGTTTCTGTATATGAGTGAGAATGGGTTTCAAAGTATCTGAACGGAACTCTGGCGCATATGTGGTCCCTTTGACGTGTTACGAACATCGTCAGGTTTAGAAATTACAGGTATCTTCCCAGATGTGATAGGGAAGAAAGTACATGGCTTTGGGTTCTACTAGAGGTAGCACGGATCAGGATGGAACCGTTCCTCAATGACGTAGCCTGTGGCTCAGTTGTTTGGAGAGTAGCTTCCAAAGCGTCAATAAGGATGAACTGGCTTATAGAAGTCAGTGAACGTGATGATGCCAAATGTAAATAAAAATAAAGCTTGTAGGAAGTAAGACTTGGGACCTCTGAAGGGGGGGTCTGAGAAAGCGATCCTTGGAGCTTGTTTATTCTGGCGTTTAGAAATGGGACCCTGCTGATGCAGGGGCTATTGGGATGGGTGACGTAAGTTTTGAGTGATTAGGTTATTGAGAGGCTATAGCAGCCTCAGCTGGTCTAGACGGGGTAGTCTTGGAGACGGGTCCGTAATTTAGGACTATTGGTTGGGGTGGTAGAGTACCAACCATTTCATTAATAAGTGCATCAAAGCCCTTATTGGTCGCTGGTCGATAATTGACCAGGAAGGGGACGGATTGGGGACCCGACAGATGGTGAATTTCGCCATTCTTTAAAGCGTTTTTTTTTTTTTTTTGTATTTTTACCCATAAAGATTCTTCTAGTAGACCATCTCGGCAATAAATAAACACAAATGATGAATATACAACATATTCCTGAGCGTAACCGCCGAAACCGCGCCACCACAGACGCAGAGCATAATACCTCCCTCCTAGAAACCCCACCCCGTAGGGTGAGCCATGGGTGTGGCCTCGGAAAAAGCCCCTCTAAGATGAAAAATATTAGCCGTGCACCACACGGATAAGACGAGAAACCCAAGATAATACACCCAAGTGTAGGACAGCCTCCTCAGTGGTTAGGCAAGGTTCCCGGTTCCCAACAGTAGACGGCCCAGAGAAAGACGAGAATAATTGGGTTTTTGACCTGTACCCTCACCCACGGAGGAACGGGGCAAGATGACCATATGGTACACACACAGATAAAAAACAGCTCGATAGCCACCAGGATTCAGGAGGAGATTGGGGAAACTCTCAGGAGAGATCACGTGGTACGGGAAAGGGATATAAACTGGGGAAGGGACGGATAAGGTGAAAGGGAATACTGAAAAAAAAATAGAAATATATAATAATAATATATAATAATAACCACGAAGAAGAAATAAGTACAATGACAATAAGAAAATAACTATAATTAAACTATAGAAACATAAGGGGAAAGTAGGACAACCACGAAACAAAAAAAGGGGGAAAAATGCAACCCAAAATCAAAAACGTATATCTTCGCATATACAATTCGAAAAAGGTATCTAGAGCCCCACCACGTCAAGGTGGGAGCGTTAACGGGGGGAGGGGAGTAACAAGAATAATACAAATCATAATAATTACTACAAGAAAAATAAAAATCAAGAACAAGATTAATATTAAAAAAATGAATATATAAATAGATAATCAATAATTGTGTTAAGATTTTTTATATTAATAATAATAAAATAATAATAATAATAGAGAAGAATAAACAAAATCAAAAAATAGCAAAAAAGTGAAAGTGATTCGTCGCATACACAAAGTTGATCCACTTCTTCTCGACATACAACGAGAAACCTTCGTGATGGGGTGAGAGGCGTAGTCGAATATGATAAAAACCAATGACGTCTCAAAGGAGAGGTCTATGGAAATATATAGGAGAAAAGGAAGTAGGCTAAAAGTTGCACTAAGAGGAGAAAAAAAAAGGTAAATGAACAATTTAAAGGAGATGAAAAGGGAACAAGAAGAGGAAAGCTCTTCAGAATGTGCGAAAGGTTAAGAAAGAGAGTAAGGGGAATCTTCACAGAATAATGAATAGGAATGGCACTTTCGTAACTGATGAAATGGATGTGAAGAGAGTGCGGAGAGAACACTTCGAAAATCTGCATAACATTGGAGGTAATGAAGAGTGAATAGTGAATATGTGTGGGTTTGATGGTGTAAGAAGAAAAGGTATATTGGGTGATGAAGTCAATTAGTAAGGAGGAAATAGATAGGTAAAGAAAACTTCAACAATGGTAAATCTGCAGATAGATGAAATTACTGGTGACTAATGAATCAAGAATGGAGGATTGCGTTTGATTGGATATGGGAGTTGTGTAACAAAGTGTTTATGGAGGGCGTAGTTCCGAAGAATTGGAGGAGAGCAGTTATAGTCACCGCTTATTTATGGTAAGTGACACAGATAAGGATACTGTAGGAATTATAGAATTAATTAAGTTTATGAAGTCATAAGGTAGATATTTGCTGGCATTTTGGTTGAAAGAGAGTCGATTTAACTGAGGGACAAGGTGCATTTAGAAGTGGTAGAGGATGTGTAGATCAAATTTTCACAGAACAAAGAATAAAAGATTTAGCAAAAAGATAAAATGCTTTTAATAGTTAATGGACTTGCAACATCGCATAGTGACGATGGATAATATGGAAGCTTTTTGGCAGGTGTTAGTAATATATGGTGTTGATGGTAGGCTTCTGAATGAAATCAAAATTATACATGGCGAAAGTGACGGGTGTGTAATAATAAATGGAGTTTACAGTGAATGGTTTAATATATATATATTTTTTAGTCAATTTACAGGATCCACCACGGGCCACAAAGAAGCGGCGACATCTGGGTTGAATAATCAATTACCATTGGTGGTCCTGAACTTTACTACATACTTTATAAATGTAATAAGAAAAATTTTAAATTTTGAAAGAAATATCAAGTAAAACATAAATAAAAACTAAATAAAATATAACAATATATCCTTACATTATAAATAGTCCTAATATTACATAACAAAATCATATATTGTAAAGAATATTCATTTCTTGAAGATACAAGAAAATAAAGTTACTGCTAAAGTGGGAAGATTCAGATAAGAAATGGGTAACCTTTTAGAAGGTGTTATGGATCATAAAGTAGGGAAATGACGACGGCGCAATGGGGTCAGTTGGGGACAATTCAATAAGGATATTGGTAACAGATTGTGGGGTTAGGCGACCGGAACAAAATTTTCAGATGGGAGAGGGTCTCGTGACATGTAGTGGACTGTGAGTGATATTGTGTGGCCAATCGGGAGGCGTGCAAGTATCACATCGTGTGAGCGCTTTCATCGGTGAGAGGAAGACCACTGCCATCAATGCTCGGCTTTATATTTTAATTTCCTCTCCCCGCTGATTCACTCGGTCCAGCCATCTGGGCCAATAAGAAACCGAAAGTCTTGTCGAGCAGCTGGACTAGTAATCAGTTGATGAGAGGTACCTGTTGGAACAGACTCCGGACATAAGAGTGGCGTGGCATTTGGGCTTCTCGTGTCGCGATTTCATTGCCGAGTTACCCCTAAATGAGAGGGGGTCCAACCAGTAGTAATGATTTGTTCTTACGGGATTGGACAGCGCAGACATTTTTTGCAGCAGCGAAATACCATGGTGCTTTAGAATAAGGGGCTTTTTAAGCGCCTGGAGTCGCGCTGAGCGAATCTGAAAAAATAACGAGTGCCTTTGGTTAAGGAATAGAATTCGAGAGAGGGGCAATCTGCATTATGAGACAATTACTTCTGCCCGTAAAAATTTGAAGCATGAGGGGAGAACGGTATCGAGAGGTTGCGGGTCAGAAAAAGACGGCTAGACGGCACCCACATCGTCCCTGTTTTTTGGGAAACGTCATAAAGCACTGGAGTAAATTAACCGTGACCTGCGGATGAGACGGAAATGATCTTTTAACAAGCGCAGGTGTGGCTATATTTGGGATCAGGAGCGGTCAGGACCAGTCAAAGGTAGAAGCAAGAATAGCAAAGAAGGTGTATACCCTTCGTCATAGAGAAAGGGCAGCACCTTTGCAAAGGGATGGTGAAGAAGTTAAGGATGTTATATAAGTGTGCTTGCAAACTGGCCGTAATTAGAAGACAGCAGATCGACACCCACAAGTGTCCTGTTTCAGGCTCCAATAAACACTGGAGTAAATCCACCTGTGAACTGCGGAATGAGACAAGAAGGATGCCTTTAAACAAGGCAGCGAAGTGGGTAGATTTGGAGAGAGCTGTCAGGATCCAATGCAGGACTGGTGGGCAGGAGGAATACCAAGATTATACCTCATCATAAAAGAAGGCAGCAGCTTTTGGCAAGAGATGTTGGGAGTTAAGGATGTTGATAAACTGTTGTGCAAAGGGCCATGAGGAGGGTTCCGGATGGTATCTTCGTAAGATCAGTGTAGGCGATGGTATTGGGGTTGAAAAGCGAAGATAACTTGTGACATGATTTATTTCCTTCGAAGAGAGAGTGGCTCACAAATCTGGATTTCAACTTGAGGCTGACCCGGAAGTTCGGATACTTCAGGACTAATCGAAATGATCGGCGAGGTTCCAAGTGGAGATGAAGTGACGCCTCGTTTTGGATGGGATCTAACAGTGTAGTGAGCTGGGTAGGTCCGACCATGATACTACCCAGCCATAGGCCAGCTTCGGATCGGGATTACGGGGAAGTTAAGACGTAAAGGGACTTTCGTTGCAGCACACCAAGGTTTTGAGGCGAGATGACGTAATAGGTCATGCGCGCTATGACGTAGTTTTCAGGAGTTTAATATGCGGTGCGTATGTTAAGTGGTCATTTAGAATGAGTCCTTGAAATTTTACCTGTGAAGTTACAGGAATGGGCGAACCATATAAGGTTAGGCTCGCGGGAAGAAGATGGCAGGTTCTAAGATTCCCTTTTTCTCTTAAAAAGTACTTCTGAGGTTTTGGTGGGTGAGAAATTTGAGTTACCCCATTGTGAAATATTTTCAATAGCTAGTTGATTTTTGCCGTTCAAGAAAAGGCAGCCTGGCACTGGGTATAAAAAGCGCCTAGGTCATCAACATAGAGAGAAAATTGACTGTCACTGGATACGCAGATAGACAAACCGATGTTCATTAATAATCCGAAGAGTAAATATGTAATCGACAACTTAGAACACTACTGCTGCGGAAGCCTTCAATCAGAGTAAGTAGAAGAGCAACCGGAACTGGATGGATCTTAGTTTGACAGGCATTAATGAAAAGGGAGTTGTCCAGGAGACCGAGCGAGTGGAGTTTAAGCAGAGACCACAGTTCTCCACGTTGTCATAAGATTTTTTCACCAGTATAACACCAAGAACAATCCCATGATGACACATTCGGAGAGAAAAATTAGTTGTTTCACCAGTATAACACCAAGAACAATCCTTTGCGGAACAACTGGAAGTTTCGAAAATGCCTGAATTCTCCCAGAAACAGGAAAGGCGGACTCAACCATTTTTTCTTCCATTAATTTAACTCGTTATATCAGTAGGCGAAATGGTCTTTGGTTGTCCACCAACTTCGGAATCTTTCCCAGGTTTGAAATATATGAGATTAAAAGCTTACTGTTAATAGTCTTCTTTTAGTCCTTCGATTCTGTAATCAAGATTGTAAAAAAGTGCTGATGCCGGTGTTTGAATATGACGGAGCATTATGTTAGAAATCATGTCTGGGCCAACAGAACCTCTTGCTATTCCTAGTGCAGTTTGATACTACTGCAAGTTTAAAAGACGATAGTAGGAATAATCTTCCCCTTCCGCTGTTTGAGAAATTTGAAGGTGCAGTGTTTGTTCTCAAAATTTTTGAAAAGCTGCCAGGACAAGCGCAAAGATCTTTGAGTGGCCTAGCAAACAAACTAATCTTCTGCACCTCAACAACAGCAGGAAGCGGAGATCGGTAGGTATATCGAGACCCATCAAGGATGACTGTGGTGAGTTGTTGGACGCGACGAGATATTTTGTTGTGTAACTCCGCACCTAGAGGAAGGAGAGTGTGGTTGACAGTCGAAGATATAGAGTTTGAAAATATTGTTTCGTGTTTGCGAATTAATTCGGATGAGATCTCGTCGTCAAGCTGCTTTAAAATATCCATGTGTGGGGTGTACAGGTCTTTTGTATGTCTGTAGAGCTGTTGTCTCTTTCCGTCGATACGCCTAGTGCGTACTCTGGAACCACCAGAGGGGTTGCATGACCGCTGCCTCGGAAGATTTGCGGATGCAGCTTCCGCTGCTGTGATTACAACTTGCTGGAATGAAGAGGCATCCTCAACGGATGAAGTCACGCAGTACTTGAAGGGAGAGGTGGATATTGGCCTGAATAAAATGGGAACCACTACGCTAGCCATAACGTAAGTTTGGAGTTCGATTTAGCAATGGTCTCGGTACACTGATCATTGCCGGTATAAAATAATCAAAGCGGGACCAGGTAAATAGATCGATAAGGAAATGAAAGCAAAAAGGAAACATGATAAAAGAAACGGTTATCTAAACGTTCATATGTTGGAGTCCTGTGTTAAGGCATCCAGGGAAATAGGGGTTCAGAAGATCTAAAAGCATCTTTGGCTTAGACGGGTGACAGTCGCAGCCCCATATATTGGTGGGCGGGAGGTTGAGTCTCCGAGATAAACCGGAGTACGGGAGCTGCTCTCTACAAAGAAACAGCTAAGTCGACCTTAATAAAACTGAACTTCGGAGCGTAGTAGAGTGATACATAACAGTAAGGTCGGTGAAACAAATGAAATCCGTGCTGTCACTGAATTGAGTCTAAGTTTTGAAGAGGACTGAAATAGGGGACAGAATTTATGATTGAGTATTCCTGGCATCCTCCTTAATCATTGTCACATCTTTCTATAGAGGTTGGTGGCTTTATATTCCAACGGTTGAGAGAAGTCGACTGACAAATAGTCGGAGTTCTGCAACACATGCACTCTGGCTGTACATGATGTTTATTAGTTGACAAGTTCTTCAAAATTATAGTAGTAGCCAAAACAATTACATTGAAGGAAGGTGGATGATGTATGAGGATGGTCTTTTTGAGAGAATTTTCTCTTATGTGGCTAGGGGTAATGTTGGAAGTGGGACTTCAGATGGAAAGGAAAGGGCTGGGACTGGGGTTCCGCGAGAGGAACATCAATCTGGTGGTAAAGAATACGTCCTCACGAGAATGGGGTTGTACGACCGATTTTGGGAGGGAGTTTCAGTGTATTTTGGGTTGAAGGGGTTTTCGCCTGAATGCGATGATACAATTGAGTTCAACCAGTCATTCTATTGTGTGGATGCTGGTGGTCGTGGAAGAGCGAGCCAAAGCTTAATATTTAGGAATGGAGCCGAAATCAGTATCTATCAGGCAGCAAGCAGATTCAGAAATATGTGGGGAATATGGGGCTGTTTTCATGGAAACGGAGAAGTAAGGTGTCACAAGAAAGGTGCCATGTTTTTGAAAACGTGTTGGGGTTGTGATATAGGATTCTTGGGCTGACAAAGTCAGATACTGGAGATTTTGCCAGCAAGTTATCATGCGAATGATTCTGGGAGACTGGCAATCATTGAGTTAGATGGGATTTCTGCCGTCCTCAGCATCAACGATCCAGAGACGCTTAGAGCGTTTGCGGTGTTTACGTGGACGGTTTCCACATTCCCATTTCTCCCAGAGAAGGCGCAGGAAACACGTTAGAAAGGGGAGTGGGTCATCACATCAAGCTCTATTTGGGAGTTATTGTCCATTTCATCCGCTAAGGCATAGAATCCTTTAGGGAGTGCTGAGAGAGGGAATCCTTTAAAAGAGTTATAGGAGGATTCAGAAGAGCTGAAAAAATCTTGCAAACTATCAAAGGGTTGATTGGTGGGTTGTTCGATGCTGGTTGTTTGGTAAACTTTGAAGTATTGCTTTTGTTCAGAATATACTTATGGGCAGTCTCTTTCTGAGTCATTTTTTTACGGTCTGGGTTAAGTCATTTGTTTAGAATTCGGAAATTTTTTGTATTTTAGACAAATAATCTTTAGCTTGGCTGATTTATTCTTTCTTTGTCTTTAGAACCTCTTTTTTCAGGAATTTGAGTATATCGGAGGCGTAATTAGGGAGGGACAGAGAGCGGCACGTCCCTCTGTGATGTTTGGAGAACCTATTGGGCTTAGTTAGGGAAGTGTGTCTTGGCAGGAAACGTTTTCCAAGTTTGTGTTGGATGAACCAACTTTAGTTTCATATGTCTGGTTTTTGGAAAAGCTAGTACTTTCGGATAGGGTTGTTTTCATGGCACTTGTTGGGATGTATACTGGATCAACGGGCTGCTTTGTTACTATGTGAGTCGGTATCTCAGGTAAGTGCGGTCAGAGTATATGCAGGCAGCGTTACAGTACCTGCCCGATTTCGCTAGGATTTGGGGAGCACGGAGTTGAACTGTGGATGTGAGTCGTCGTCGGTGATTAGGCATGGTGCTGCAATTGGTAGCATAAGATTGCCTTCTTGATTGTAGGATAATTTTTTGAAGGCTTGGTGTAGTGGCATCTCTCGCCCCTCAATTATGTTATGTACAGAAACTCAATCTCTTGTCAAAACAATAACGGACAGTTTTAAGAAGCACTGTGGGATCCTATAATTTTTATACAGTGGTGGTGTATTTCAAGGGAGTGTGGCAATATTCTCTGGCAGCACTGGCATATGTCATTCGGTCGCCTACAGTATTTTCGGATTTAAATGCACGTCTGGGTCAGAGGAAATATTAACTAACTTGGGAACGCATTTCCACCTTTGTAAGGTCAGAGCAGTTTAGAAAGGGATTTGGGTGTGCAGGCGAGTCCCCGACTAGGGAAAATCTATATGATGTTGCAAAGGAAATCATCTTCTTGCTTTAAATTTTTTTTAACATGACAGCATTATCTTCATCTTTCTGTTTCAGTTCGGACTGATTTGAATAAGATGAGTTTCTGTATTTCATCAGGAGTTAGAAATAAGAGGAATGTTTCCGAGAGACGTTATAGGATGACAAAATAGGCTTTGATTCTGGGTAGCAACTTGAACGAGAAGGGACCCTACCCATTTCTCATGAATGTGACTGGAGGTCTTCAAACTCCTCTAATGCCTTCCTTTTTCTCAAGTGCATCGCTAAAAAAGATGGTTCTTTGCTCAGTAGGCTTTGGAGGTTGGATTCGCAATATGTAATGTAGTTCGGGAATGATGTATCATCGGCATTCCTGGAGGGGGAGCAGCATAGTGGATAAACAAATGAGAAGACTTTGGAGGGGGGGCAACCGTGCAGATTGCCTGACAGTTGTACCGCCTGGGGGTGTTAAAGGGATACCAGTCGAACAATGCTGAAATTTAATGAAGGACCCTCGGGAGTAGGGGAAGGAAGAAAGCGAAGACCTTTGCTGGTTAAACGCCGAGAAGGAGACCGTGCGTGGGGTAGGCTGGGACACCGCAGCAGGGTAGATGTTGCTATTTTAAGGCTTTTCGATTTAGTAAAACACTGACCGGGCATTTTCTTTAATTAGACTTTCAAAAAAAAAAAACCAAAAAAAAAAAAAAATTTAAACCTCAAACTTCTCTTCCATTGGAAAACTTCGGTAGCTAGTAGGCATTGAACACAAAAAGTAAATAACAGGGGCTGGAAACGTATCTTCATAAGGAAGGGTAATGTTCCTTCTCCCCAAACGTTGGGGCAGACCCACACCATCACATCAACCGCAGTAACCTCCCTCACCACGCTTCCCGTAGGTAGGCCATGGATGGCTCAAGGTGAAGATTTCGCGGAACTCTACCCCCCAAAACCCGCCCCGGTTTAAAAGAGAAGAGCAGGAGCCGTTACCACACTTGATACGGAAAACCTTTTATCTTTCACGCAAAGCCGAGAATACCCAATAGTGCAGAACAGCCCTAGTGTTAGCGTGAGGCTCAGCGTTCCCTCAATTGGCGGCCTGGTCAAAGAAGAGCCTAAAAGGCACCAGATCTTTCCTTCTCCCTGTACCCTCATAATCATTAACCACAGGAAAGAAGTTGAAGCTGAAACCATCGCGGAAAGGCACCGGATACCAAGGGCTGTGACGGGGAAGGGGAAAAAAGGGGACCCCACGACAAAAGCACTTAAGCGGTAGCTGATGGGGTGGGAATTATTAAAAAAAAAAAAGTTAGAAACTGTATATAAGCGTGGATTGAAAAGTCAGATGAATGATGAAAATGAATGATAAGGATGAAGGTGAAAATTATCACAATTTGCAGCACTGAATGCCAAAAAATGCAATACTTGCTGGGATCGAGGGACACATCTAAGACATCGTAATTCGGTCTCAGGTAATGCTAGTTGTTTTCAAGAGGCAACAATATAACAATTCTAATCACCCCCCGAGGGAATGGTTTTATATTAATAGTGAGTAAGAGGAATATGTTATGATCTCTCTCCTGTCCTCCCCTGTTAATTAATTTGCTATAATTTTTTTTTATTTATTGTCATATAAATGCCCGCTCCGGCTGACACAGGATGGGGGGTTCTCCTTTTCGCCGAGCAGACGGAACGAAGCCCAAAGGGGAGATACCTCACATGGAGGGGTATAAAGATTAGAGGAGGTTGGAAGGCGTGTTAGATGAGAGATAGACAGAGTGGATGGGCCTACTTAATGTACGTTGATGATTGGTTTTTTTTTTTTTTTTTTTTTTTGTTGCGTGAACTCTGAAGAAAGTTTGAACCAGGGTTAGCAGGGGTGTAAAGAGGCAGGGGGGGTAAAGAAATGTAAAAGAGTAAGGGTTGATGAGAGTGAGGAGAAGGTCCCCGGGTAAAAATATGGGTTAGAGGGAGCACATGGGCAAGTACCGGTTTAATACTTAGGATAATTTGTTGGATAAAGGGAACGGATGTGTTCAATAGAGTGTAGTAAAATTGTGAATGTGAAGGGTTGGTTTGAATATACTTATATCTTGGTGATATTAATGGGGTCATCTGAGTAACCTAGGTTTACTGAGGTATGTTGTTAATTTCCCAGTTGGCGTTAAAATAGTAGTGGGAAACTAGGTGTAATAAAAGGTATGGATTAAGGTGCAATGTTCAGATAAAATTCTTTATTAACGCGCTTTAGGGTGTGACAAGATATAAAAAGGATGAAACGGTTAGGATGGTGAAGAAGAGGCCGATGAGTCTTAATATGTTTGGTCAATGAAGAACTAGATAGCAGTTATGTTAAAGCCCGATAATACGGTGCTGGAATATCGACAGATGGGAGAACCAAAACCAAAAAAATGAAATTGAATTCAGAAAATGTCGAGGGGAAGGATGGAGTTTTGGCAGAAGGGGCCTGGAGGAAGGTCGGGGAGGAGGGGCGGCCGAGAAGGGGATCAAGAACTAAGGAATAGAAAATAAAGAAAAGGAGGGCGGGAAAAAGAAAAAATTGGTTGTTTTGTTTATTTATTGTAGGATAAGGTATATTAAAGGTTGGCGACCGAGGATGGGAATAGGGACTTACAAGGGAATAATAAGCTCTTCTAAAATGACTGACTGAATGGCGGGGTATTGAGAGAGGGTATGGTTACTGACCTGGGTCAACATAGGAAATCCCACCACAATTTGGGTTAGATATCAGTAAACACAACGTGAGGGGCGCGCACTCTTGCTAAGCCTTAGGGTGGATTTTTTTACTTCAACGAATTTTCATTTACTTCCGTGCATGTTATACATTTCTCTTGTTTTTCATTTACTTCCGTGCATGTTACTCACCCCTACCCCACATCTTATGGGAAGAGAAGGGAGGATAAAGAAAGAAAAAAGAATAAATGGATAAACAATGCATTCAAAATTGTTGAAAAAATAACATACACCAACTCAGCACAGGTTCAAACACAAACGCACCACAAAAAAAAAAAAAAAACAAAAAAATAAAAAAAAAATAAAGTTACCACTAACTGTATAAAATGTTTTTTCCTCCTTAAGTAGATTGTTCCCCAATAAAATTTTAAGTGGTCCATTTATTGTTACAACTAAATACCATCTATATATATATAAAAAAAAATTGAAATCATTAATATAAAAAAAGAAAAATATATACCCACTTTTTTTTTTTAAAGACTTCCATGTCACCATTTTTTTTTGTTCTGTCGAAAGAAAAAATGGAATCCTTTTCTTGATGTCACACTATTTTCTCTGCGACATTTCTATTCTGACCGTGTCATCTCAATGGAACCATTGAAAAATATGCCAAAATCTGAAGGGGTAAAATAATTTTCAATGTTCAATAGATGAGAAAAGGGCTTTGTTGCAGTTTTAGGATACTCAACGTACAACTGTTGAAGGAACATAGATTCTCTCGGTCAAAACTGAAGTTTAATAACAGATAACAACAACAACAACAACAACAGGAAATGTAGAACGGCTCAAAAGTAAATACATACAAAAATAAAATTAATGAACGATGCAGAAACGGCATAAGGATTAAAAAATAATAATATATCCATAAATTAATATTATAATATATATATATATATATATAATATATATTATATATAAATATATATAAATACTATATATATAATAATATATATATATATATATATATTTAATATATATATATATATATATGATATTATATAATTATATAATATATAATATAATATATATATATATATTATATATATATATATATCGTTTTAAAATATTCACTGGGAATGAAAATTACAAGTCAACCAGTAAAAAGAATAATATTTTTTTACGCAATTTTAGCATCAATAATTATTAAAGCATTTCGGTGAGAATTATTTGTTTTGTTAGCAGCAAAGTTGGAGAGAAATATTTCCCCGCAAATAAATTATTATAAATCCTTACTTGCCAGTTTCATTATTATTTTTTATCAATGACAAATCTGCAAATAAATTTGTTTACATGCTAAAGTTGTATCAATTTACAATATAGTGTTAAGCATGTATATCTGAGTTTTGGTACATAAAATCGTTGCATAGCTAACTAAAGATATGCCTGAAATGGTAAAAATGACTAGGGCTTATTTAAATATACTAAAAATATGCTATATACATTTGAACATTAACCCTATATGAAAATAAGGCCACCTATTTAAACCTTTTGGTATCGACTATGGTGAGGTTTGTCTCTAATTTTAACAAGCTTAAAGTAGGCTTTGCACGATACAAATTTAATATGCTTTACAATGAGGGTTTATACATAAATGAAGTTATACAGTTGTATTTATGGAAGTTAAACGTTCAAGTATAGTTCATAAACCAAAATACAATATTGAGAAGTCTATGGAAGAATTTAAGTAGCTAAGGGATTCTCAACTTGACTGTTTATTAGTAGTTTAAAAAAGGGCAAATGAAAGTAATGGGCATACAAATGAAGGCAATATCTACCCAGACCTCCCAATGCCAATTATAAAAGCGCATCTATTTAAATGCTACTACCTAATACCAAAAATTACGAACCATTTCAAATTTCGTTTAAAAAAGTTGAGAAATTTTGACAATGCAGGAGAATACAAATTTAGTAGAGTGAGAAAGTTGAAGAATAGTGAATCATCAGGTATAGATGGAACTGGTGGAATGATCAAGGATGTGGAAGTTGTGTGACAAAGTGTTTGTGGAGGGTGTAATTTCGAAGGATTGAAGGAAAGCAATGATAGTTCCCTTGTAAAAGGGTAAAGATAATAAGGGGAACTGTATATTATAGTGCTGTAGGGAAGATATATAATTGTATTTTGGTTGAAAGAGTGCTTAGAGTGACTGCAAGCTGATTGTTGAAGAACAAGGTGCAATTGGAAGTGGTAGAGGAAGTGTAGATCAAATTTTTACACTGAAGCAAATGAGAGGGAACAAAATATATCCAAGTTTTATGAACCTGCAACAAGCATATGAACAAGATTAATATGGGTGCTCTGTGGCAGATGTTAAATATATATATGGCGTTGGTGGTATGCTTCTGAATGGAATCAAAAGTATGTATGTGGAGAGTGAATGGTTTAATATTAATAGCAGAGTTTGGCAGGGATGTGCGCGTCTCCATGGCTATTTAATTTGCATATGGAGGTGATGAAAGGATTAAAAGTAGGGGTGGGTGGCAGGGGAAATGGTTAGACTGATGGAGAATGGAAGAGAGTGGAGGGTAACCTATTTATTGTATGTAGATAATTTGGTTATGCACATGGTGAATCTGTAGAAAGTATGCTAGGATTGTTATGGGGGTTTGGCATGGTGTTTAAAAAGAGGGGTTTCAAAGTAAGTGTAGATATGAGTAAGGTGATGGTGGTGGGTGAGGAGACTCTGTAGTGTGAAATTGGAACAAGTATCCGTGTTTAAATATTTAGGCTAATGTTGGATGAAAAAGGAATGAATGATGTAGTGTAAAAAGAAAGTGGTGTGGTAGAGAGGTGCAGGTGCAATTTTCTTTTTTTGAATGCAAGGTGACAAAGCCTTGAGGGTATGCTGTTATCGGTGTTAATGTGTAGTAGCGAAACTGTCGTATGGAATAAGTGGTTTAGATTTAAGGTGCAATTTGTTCAGATGGATAATTTTAGAGGCGCGTGACGTGTAATATGAATTGTTAAAATAAGAAATGAGTTTGTTAGGGAGCGGTGTGGTGGGAAGAAAAGTGTGAATGAGAGTGAGTGAGTGCGCTTTAAAGTGGTTTGATCATATGGAAAGGATAGATGATAGTTGGTTGGTTATGAGGGTGTATAGATGCGAGTGTGTTATTAATCGACCGGTTGGGAGAGTAAGGAAAAAGTGGACCGAGTCAGTAATGGAGTGCTTAAAGGAAAGGAATGCGAATTCTACAGAAGCAAGAAGATTGTTGCATAATGAGTAAATGGCATGGTTGTGGGCCTGGCCAAGGGGATGAACCCAGACGAGAAACCAGCGAGGGATCTGTAGTACGCGGTGTTGCGAAGCCCTAGGGTAGATTTTGGCTGCAAAGGGCTCACACTATATGATATGAGTGGATTTTCTTTTCGACTTAAGTCATGATGTTCTTGTACTCAACTTCTATTTCCGGTGCAAGTTGCGCGAACCACCCCACCCCCACAATCTGTGGGGAAGATAAAGAAATGATGAAGGAGAATTAG
>JABUQX010087126.1:22500-25000 GCA_015478945.1 Trachelipus rathkii
ATTTTCATATGGTAACTAATTACTTTTCAAGACCGCCACATATTAATTAAAAATGTCACCATTTTAAATCAACTTTATAATATTTTTTATAAAAATAAAAATTAATAAATATATAAATATACAGAAGCAACGTCTCCCTTTTATGACACATCATCCAAGGGTAGCAGTTATTATCCTATGTCAGAATTCCCCAACTGAGTATAAAAGTGAAAAGACAATTTTATAATAAGAATGGCCCAAATTTTTCTCCTTTTATATACGGAGTCCGTATGTAACATCATCATCATCATCATCATCATCATATATCCTGGCAAGACAAGACAACACTGTTGTAGCAAAACTGTTCTTCACTGGAGCTAATATTGATAAGATGATCATTTCCGCTATGAAGAATTACATCAATATGGACGCTGTGGAATTGAAGGCCTATTATTCTGTTGGGCCCCCGAGGAGGTATCGATGGTAATGGGCGTCTGCAATCAAAACGATATACAAAATTACAATAAAACGTTAAAGTATTTAAAAAATTATTTTGGGTTCAAATGAATTAATGATATATCTCAAACAGATATTAAAACAGCAACAAATTATGGGTCACCCCAAGAAGTATAATATATATATATATATATATATATATACTATATATATATATATACTATATATATATAATATAATATATATATATATTATATAATTAATATATATATATATATATTAAAAAATTAATATAATTAACTATTTAAATTAATAATAATATATATATATATATATATTACATATATATAATATATATATATATATATATAAGAAGGCGGTGAAAGTGTAAGAGATCATGCAGAAAGATTACTTATCTTTTAAATATTGAAGATCCTCTAATAAAGGAGGCACGTAAGCGATTATTAAATATAATTAAACGAGAGAGAGAGAGACGAGAGAGGAGAGAGAGAGAGAGAGAAGAGAGAGAGAGAGAAGAGAGAGAGAGAGAGGAGAGAGAGAGAGAGAGAGAGAGAAGAGAGAGAGAGAGAGAGAGAGAGAGAGAGAGAGAGAGAGAGAGAGAGAGAGAGAGAGAGAGAGAGAGAGAGAGAGAGAGAGAAAGAAACTGAGAGAGCGAGAAGCTTGAAAGAGAGAGAGAGAGAAAGAGAAAAGAGGAAAGAGAGAAAGAGAGAAAGAGAGAGAAGAGAGAGAGAGAGAGAGAGAGAGAGAGAGAGAGAGAGAGATCCGAAATTTCCGTAAAAGAAAATAATAATAAAATAATAATTAAATTCAAATTAAAATGAACTCAAGGTTAAAACTCATTAATAAACCTGTGAATCATCTTTATTATTATTATTATTATTATTATTATTATTATTATTATTATTATTATTATTATTATTATTATTCAAAATCTGTTTTTATAATATTAACTAACAATAATAAGGATAAATATTGACAAGGACCTCATATAGAGGGCCTGACATATCTGTCTGTGCAAAATAACAATTATTACAGTAACGCGGCCTAATATTATTTATAATATAATATATATATATATATAATATTATATATATATATATATATATATATATATATATATATAATATATATATATAATTATATATATAAATATAGTCTATATATAATATTATATTATATATATATATATATATATATATATATTTAATTATTCTCCCTTCACTTTCCACACATGGGGTTATAGGGTGCGTAACATGCACGGAAATAAAATAGTTAAGTAGAAGAACATGACGCAAGTCGAAAGGAAAGCTCCCCCCCCCCCCACTACACAACTTTCCCCTTCATACCCTTAAGTGCGAGCCCGTTGCAGTCAAAAATCGACCCTAAGGGCTATTCACAGCAACCGAGATGACCCCCACTCTGGTACTCGTCAATGTAAGTTCATCCCCTGGGCCAGGACCCCAACCCTTCACAAAACCCTGCCCAGTCGGTCAATTCCCAACATACTCACTTCTATGCTCGATCCTTTAATCCAACCGACTTCATCCATCCTTTCCACATGACCAAACCATCTTAACATACTCCCATTTATTACCTCATTCACCTCTTTTTTCACACTAAACAATCTCCCTAACATGATCATTCCTCATTTTATCAATTATTCTCACACGTAACCAAACATAACCTAAATTTGATCCACACATCCCTCTACCACTTCCAAATGCACTTTTGTTCTTCGCCCAATTCAGTCACCCAGTCCCACTAAACCAAACTCCCAACCAAAATACGCTGGCATAAAACTTCCCTACAAAATTCAAGAAAACTAATTCACCCATAGGTTCTACAGTTCCCCTTTATCTCCCATACCCTTGTGGTACTATCACTGCTCTCCTCCAATCCTTCGCAACTATACCCTTCACAAACACTTTATTACCCAACTTCCATACCAATATTCCACTCTCTACCACGGATTTACCATTCTTTACATCCTCCTCTCCCAAAATACCTATTTCTTCTATATCGCCAACCTCTTCCCTACACACAC
>JABUQX010087127.1:0-24108 GCA_015478945.1 Trachelipus rathkii
AGAGTGAGGACAAATATGTTTTAATATGTCTACTCAAAAATGAGAATAATAATTTACATTTTACGAGCCTCTTCGAAAGAGTAATAAATCAAAATGTAGATTTAATAAACGCCACTAAAAATTGGACTCTCTATTAAAATTATTTTGAAAATGTTTAATTAATTGTTATAAATATGAAACAAAAAATAAATATTCTTTTCATATTATTTATTATTTTAAATAATTCAATAAATAAAAAAATTGATATATTATCAATTATACGGTCATATTTGAAAATAAGATACTTTTAATAACAAAAAAAAATTGAAAAACCTAGAAATTTTTTTTTAATATATATTAAAAATTACTATAAAAAATTAGGAAAACTATCTCCCTTTGTAATTTTATAAAAATACTATAAATATAAATAACTTTAATATTCTAAATATCGTATAAATATCAAAGCCATTTAAGGCAATAACGGGCATTCTGTGGGCCATACAAATTAGCACAAAAATAAAGACCAACAATTCAGCATATTATATATACTATATATTATATTATATATATATATTATATATTGTAGTTTATTTGATGGATATATAATTATCCATAGGGAAATATAATAATAGATACATGTCTATCACTTTACCTATAGACATTCTCGATTATTATATTATTATTACTTTTAATAATTATTTTATTTATTATTTTAGTTTGAAAGAATGTGTCTGTAATAGTTTTTTAAGTTTATATATATAATTATATATATTATATATTATATATATATAATATATATATTTATATATATAAATATATATATATATATATAAGTGTGTGTGTGGTGTGTGGTGTTTGGTGTGTGGTGGGTGGTAAGAAAGGTAGGGAATTTAGGAGGAAAAAAGAAAAGTAAAAGTTGTCATACGTAGAGGAAAAAAAGAGGTATGAAGGTTTGGAGGAGGATGAAATGGGGAATTACAAGGGATAGGAAGCTTCTAGAAAGAATACTAAAGAAGAAGAAGTAAGGAAATCACTTTCGTGACTGATTGAAAAGGATGTTGGAGTTTTGAAAGGAACACTTCCGAAAAATTTTGCATAATTATTAGCTATAAAAAGAGGTATGTGAATGTGTGTGTGGGTTTTGATTGGTAAGAAGAAATAGGTATTTTGGGGAGGAAGTTGAAGAAAGGTAAATCCGCAGGTAGAGATGGAATTATTGGTGAAAGGATTTGTAACAAAGTGTTTGTGAAGGGTATATTCCGAAGGATGGAGGAGAGCAGTGATAGTACCACAAGGGTATGTAGGGAGATAAAGGGAAACTGTAGAACCTATGGATAAGAAAAACAAGAAAACAAATTCGCCAATACAAAAAAAAATTTTTTACTATATTAATAGAGTAGAACCAAAGGAAAACAAAAAAAAACATTTAGAATATTGGAATTAATTTCCATAGTCCTCTCCTTCATGTGACGTCACCGCGATGCGACTCTTTCTCTCCCAAAAGCGACAGTAAAGGGTCAAGAAAGAAATTTCACATATGCAAGATGTGATACTTTATAGATTTATAATTACAAGGAACTATAAATATAATTAAATATGTCATACTATTACAAACAATTACAATTTCCAAACTAACGGAATGTATATCCTTTGAAAGCTTCACTATACATATATAACAATAAGTGAGTGATAATAAATACATTAGATATGGGAATGAACTGCAGCCATTAATAAAATAGAGTAAATAATAAAAATAATAATCAATAAAAGATAAAATATAAGCCTTTCTTCTCACCAAATCTTAGTTGAGAATAGTCAGTTACTGTGAGAATTTCCAGCTCAGAATAATGTACTGCTTAATCAACTACAAGAGAGTGAATCCTTTAGTAAGACACCACATCAATGAGAAAATAATCATGTATAACAATTCGAGTAACGCTTGCAATATTATATTTAAATATTAGTTTGATTATCCTGTGATATATATTGATAAAAATGAGGAAAACATACAGTATAATGATAGTGATGAAGAATTTGATTATATATATATGTGTGAAAAAAGAGGTATATGAATAGTATATATATTAATAATAATGTATATATATATAGGATAAGTATAGTTAAATAGATAGGTATTATGGTAATCTAATGTGGATAAAGAGTATAGAGATGATAGTCCGGTTGAGGTATTAAACCGGTATAGAAAATAATGAAAGTTATGAGTATTTTATGAGGGGAGATTTGGTATAACGACTGAGGCAGTTAGAGAGTATTTATTTGAGTATTAGTATAAAAGGGATTAATGAGGTATTCACTGTAGCCCAGGGATGAACTTACCTAATTTTAGCAGATGAAATATTATCCAAGATGAGTGAGGGAGGTCGTTATACTTATACGGTTGAGCTGTATATAGTACCCTAGGTAGTCTATATTATTTTAGACTATGTGAGAGTTCAACTCAGGACCGCGGATATAAAAACGCTGTTAGTAGCCGGTACTCAGAGTCTATTAGTTAGTGACTAAAAATTTAAGTAACCCTTACTGCATTATATATTATTATTATATTGAGTGTGATGATGTGTATTGATTAATATCTTTATTATATTCATATTTATTATTATTTACTTATTATTATGTGAGAGTGATCCCAAAAGTTGTAGAGGTGCTGTGATTCAGTATCCTCTGAAAAAGCGCGTTGAGGCTTAATTCAACATAATATAAACATCTAATATCAAGCGCATAACGTGGTTGGGTTTTAATTCAATTAAACCTATAATAAAGAGTCTAATAGAAATAATAATAATTAATAATTTAACATTTTTCATACATTTTTAGATATTTTTATTTTGAGACATTATCAATTATTATATTTTATCAAGTTGGCTATACCACCCTTTAATACTTAATTGGAGTGATTGATATTCAGGTAGTAGTAAAAAACAGTGGCACCCCCATGTGGGTACAATATATATATACTTATATATATATTAGTATATATATATAGAAAATATATATATAATTATATAGTATTATAGTATATACCCATATATATGATATATATATATGTTTCTGTAAATATATATATACAGGTAGTATCAAATATATTGTTGTATTTATTCTACATACATATATATATAAATATATATTATATATATATATATATATATATATAATATATATTATTATAATTCACAATATAATATAATAATAATAAATAATTAATAATAAATTAATGAATAAATAAATAATAATAATAATAAATTAAATAATAAGACATAGGCGCTGTATTGCTTTTTGGCATTCCATTTGTATTATTAATACTTATTATAATGAGAAGATTAAGGTCTAGCTGACTTGACACAAAGAGTAGAACAATAAAAAGGAAGATGAGATTGGAATTGGACAAAATGGTACTACCAGTCTTTCTATTATTATTATTATTATTATTATTATTATTATTATTATATTTATTATATATTAATGTATATATTTATTTTATTATTTTATTATTATTATTATTATTATATTATAAGTCCGTCTGTTTCAAGTTTATTTTTTGAATCCGAAGGCGGAGAACAATTCGTTGCTGGCAGCGTTGACAGCAGCCTTGGCGGCGGCATCCATGGCGGCTTGTTGCACGCGCCTGCAGGAAGTTTGTCTCTCTCACCATATAGGCCGGGCTCCAGTCAAGCTGCCCACCACCTAAGCCCTATACTATATATATTATATATATATAATATCCCACGCGCCGCTACGTCAGCTGACGTCCCCCAGCCCCCCCGCCCCTCGCGCCGTACGATATACGTCAGGCCCGCCGTAGCGTGCACGCCCCCCCCCGGCAGCTTCAGCCCGTGACGCGCGCGCCCCGCGCCGCGCCTCGAGCCCGCGCTACCACCCCGCCGCCCTCCGCCGGCCCACCCCGCCGCCCCCGGCCCCAGCCCTAGCCCTCCCTGTCGGCTGAGAATGGGAGCGGAGGAGGTAGGAGGGATCAAATTCAGCGGCCCCTTAGTTACTCCGTAAATAAAAGTATATTAATGGGTGAGTAGATATTTTTTTTTTGTTATTTTCAATTTTTTCTCTCTCTTATTTCTATATTCAGTATTTTAGAGTTTGTGTATGCGATGGTGGCTTCTACACCATATATATTGTAGGTTCTACGCAGTGTGCAGAGGGCGTAGGGTAAAAGAATAAAAGAAAAATCAAGAAAAATAGGATTAAAGCTCATATTTCGATGGAACTGGTTACGCATCTATCATCAAGAAAGCTGGAATCAAAGACAACTTCTTATTAGTAAATGGCCAGATCTATCCGAAGAGCAATGGATCGTATATATATACTAAACAATACAAGATTTGAAAATAATAATTTAATAAATAGTAAATAAGTCATTAAGAACTGTTATATTTGATACTTATTATAATTATAATAGAGAGCTGGAAAGTAATATGAAGATTTTTCAATTCATAATACGTTCATTTCACTCTCCAGATTGGGGGTGAAGGTTGCGCAACCATACACCGCGGAAAAAAGAAAATTAGTAGAAGAACATGAAAGTCGAAAGGAAAGCCGACCCCCAACCCCCCCTTTAAGTGAAAGCTCGTCGCAGTCAAAAAATTCACCTAGACGAAGATATAATTAGTTGGATATAGCTATTAACAATATTAATAGCAAAATTGAATTTACTTAGAGTCCCTTTCAAAAAATTCGGTGTAATTTAAATGCGCGTAGACTGTTATTCCTCATGCTTTATACGCATTTAAGCATATTTACTATTTAAAATAAGAAAAAGAGCGACTTGTTAAATAAGTACATTAAAAAACAAAAAACAATTAAATTTTTAAATGATAGACTTCTCTCATTCTCTCTTCTTCATCTCTCTCTCTCTCTCTCTCAGACAAACAGACAAAATAGAAGGAAAAATTTCAGAAACCACCAACTACATCTGTTTTTATCTTAATTGGTGATGGTGAACATGAAATTCACATTATGGAAAAGAAACTTAAATTGGAATTCAACATTTTCAGGAATTAAATTTGGTTGCTTGCAAAGGCATCAGTGTACTATATTAATATATATCTATAATATATACTATATATAATATATATAATATATATAATACTACACATATCTTATATATATATACTTAAACATGTTTTGTGTGTACTTTTTGAAAAGGTATTTTTTTGAAATCTCATCTGACAGAATACTAATGGTAATGATAAGATGATCGTTTGATGGTTAAATATTGCCAATAGGGTTTCACACACATACACACACACACACACATACACACACACACATACACACACACACACACACACAGTCACTGCTGTACGTAAAGGTCATGCCGATCACCATCTTCATCTAAACACACACTTACTTCAACCTTCTTCATGCACACACACTCATACAATACCACTCTCAAGCTGAATCTTTTTGCATAAATAATTATAATAATTATATCAAAATATATAATAATAATAATAATAATTCAATAATAATTTATATATATTCATAAATCATAATCAATAATAAATAATATATATAGACCATTGCTCAAAATGCAAACATAACCTTATGAAAACCATTCTACTAACCAAACAAATACATGGACTTTTTCTCTACTCCTTTTTTCAGTCTATCTTAATTTTAACTACAACCTAACTAAAAAATATTCTCTTAAATAAACAGTTCTATTTATACACGATATGAAAATGCCTGCCGTGCGTTTCACAATACTTAACAATACTATTAATGATTGATGATAATATGATTATTATTATTATTATTATTTATTAAGTTATTGACAAAATTGATAATTACTATTACTACTCTAAAGGATACAATAATAATAATGAATAATAATAATAATATAATACTATAATAATAATAATAATAATGAATAATAAAAAATAATAATAAATAATAATAAATAATATTGTAACAATAATGGTAATAATAACAAATAATAATTAATAATAATAAAAATAATATATAATAAAATAATAATAATAAAAACTTACATAATAATACATACAAAAGGCCAATATAATAATACATATTAAACTAATAATATAAATGATTTTATTTAATATGTTCTAAATATTTATTTTTGTACATTCAATTTTAATTCTTAAAAACTATCTTTGAAAATAAATTTACAGGAGAAGAAGAGATATATTTTAATTTAGATCTCTCCAGACGCGTTTCGTCCTTTATATACTTGAGACATCTTCCAGAGGATTTATTTTCTTGCGTCACAGCGTGCGAATGAGTCCTTAAAATTGATATATCTTAAAACTTAATTTAATCAACATGATTCACTCGAAGACTGACTGCGATAATTCAACATTAAATTTTATCGTTTTAAATCGTTCCTGTTCTCGTGTTTGTATGGTAGAAGTGGCCCTCCCGCATTTTAATCTCCTGGACTTCACACCATTCCGTATAATATTTTGAAGTCGTTGATAAAATAATTCACCTATAGTTTTGTATTTGACATACTCTCGTGCCCTCGTGTTGAAATTGTCTCCAACAAGATTTTGCTGGGACTGTAGCGATGTCTCATACTATTCCCTCCTGTTCCCGATCACATTCCTATTCGCTTCCGTGTAACTCCATTATATGTTCTAACCCATACAGTCTCGCACTCCTTCCAAGGTGCCATGCTTCAACTTGCGTACATCTCCAAACGTGATGGTTGTCGGGCAAAGCATTCTTGTGCTAAAGGAAGATGCAAGTTGTTTGGACTTATGGTATATCTTGACTTTTAATTTTTGCAGGTGTCTTTAGTTTCCTTCCGAGGTGCAGAGTTCACAATACTACTTCCTTAGCACACAAGATAATGTTTTGACCAGACAATACATCAGTTGTGTTACCAATTTTAACTGCCCTGAGTCAGTACCTGTACGTCGACCATTATATGGTTACACGGACGAATAGAATTGTCGGAACAGGGCATATTCAACCATTCGCGCTATCCCTAAACAGTCCCAGCAAAAATCTTTACAGGCATTTCAAACACTGGACCGCAAACAATGGTCCACATCAACTATAATGTAATCCATTTCTATAACACGGATCGTGTGAAGTCTCAGAAAACTCTTTAAAAATTGGGCGGAGACCTTCTACTATACCTCAAACGACACGCAGACCAGACATTAATCCATTACATATCTTTATGTATTCATCAAGTCAGACCTCCTACTTCATCTATCATTTGATTCTATACCTTATTATTATATCTAAACTTTAAATGCGACTCATTCTCTCGCTTTACACATGACAATAATGCTCTTGAATCATTCCTATTAAAAATACCCGAACATTCGTTTAGCTCATGCATAAACAAATCTCTTACTTCCTCTGCCCTATCATTTTCTGGGGCATTTGCACTTTCAAATATGAAGCTTTCGTTTTTGAATTTCATTTTTGCCAGCATTAATCTTGAACTAATTAATGTTTTTATTTTCTAAGGAAACGCCGAAGAGGCTTTTCAGTTTTCTTTGTAAATATATTTTAATTATTGGTACCGTAATTAAACATTGCGTGGGCAATGTCGAAGTCTTTTATGAAACTGTGTGGGTGACATCAAAGTGTTTCATGTGTTATCTATGTAATCTATCTGTCGAATAGACTGTTTTTTTTTTTTATTAACCACATAAGCAAGAAATTGTATAAACTTGTACTTATATATATTTCTAAAGAAATAATGTATGAATGAATACATATTAAATGTATATATAAAAAACTGCAAATAAAAAATGGAAGATACTGTCTTCTGTTTATATATGTTCAAATTACACCAAAAAATTAAGTAGTTTAATTTTAAAATGACACGTAAGTATAAAATGAATGTTTTACCATTTTCACATGCATTACCAAGACTTCTCAGCACATTCTAAATATATAAGCAGGTTAGCTTTAAAATAAATAAAAGATTACGCAAGATTTCTTCAGATATATACCTGTATATATATAATATATATATATATATATATATTATAATATATAGTATAGGTATAATATTATATTATATATATATATATATATCATATATTATATATATATATATATATATATATATATATACTCTTCTATACTTTTAATCAAATGACCTTATATCGTTATTGTAAATCAACCACCATTCATTCCTTCATCGACGTCTCCACCCTTCACTACTAATTTCATTTTGAAAATGTACCACTCTACAACAATTAGCTCATAGAACAAATAATCTACGATCTTTATTCATTGCAACGCATGAAAACCTCAAGACTCTCACACTTTAAGTTATACATACAATTTTCAACACATCAAATGTAACATCTTCAACACAACTCAATCCAGATCACCGACTGTCTTACCTATTGCTGTTTCTTATTTAGTGATCTTCATCGAAGGATGCTAGTAACTTCTCTTATAAAATAAAGAATTGAAATTGTAATTCGAAATTTTTAAAAAATAATTGACTTATTCTTTATAAAAGGGATAATTTTGTCGCCACCCTTTATCGAGTATGTCTTTTTCGACGTTGCACTCTCCTGCTAATATCTCAAACTCCCTCCAATATAATTTAAGCCTGTCGAAACTGTGGCTTCACTATATAATATATATATATATTAATTATACTATACTATATATACTATTATATATATATATATTATTTACTATAATATACTATATATATATATATTGTATATATATATTATGATATAATATATATATATATATAATATATATATCATATACTATATATCATATAGGTATACTAATATATATATTATATATATATATATATATATATTATATATATATATTATAGTCATACTATATATATATACGTATATATATATATATATGTATATATGTATAATATATATATATTATATATATTATATATAATATAGTATATACTATATAATATAGTATATATATGATATTATATATTATATAGTATATAATATTATATATATATATAGTATATATTTAATATATATATTATATATATATATATATATATAACTATAGCAATTACAATGGACATTGCTCTAAAATCGATCCAGTGGCATACCGCCTCCTCTGAGGAAACCTGCCGATCCTTGTCTTTCTGCACAGTCTCATCCTTTCTCTGTCCGACTCTTTGATCCCAGTCTTAATCGCTATGCTCAGTCTCACATGTTATCCACTGGTAAAATTTTTATCGTACTTCCTATTCTCTTTTTATTTAACTTTCTTTAAATTGCATACTTTCAAAGGACGTGTGTCGGGGCATGTCAGCCATTAATTTGTTCTTGGTTTTCGGATTTTCCCCAGCTCTCTTTGAATTTATTAGTCATATATATATTTTGAATACAACATATATGACAATATTTTTTGGAAGTGTTACAAAACGACATCTTTGTTATCTTACCTGAAAACATGGACCCACACGCTCTTCTTGATCATTTAAACAATCAGATTCCATCCATAAAATTTACAATGGAATTCTCTCTTAACTGTTCTTTCCCATTTTTGAATGTTTTGGTTCAGATTGAGGAGGGAGAGAAGGGGGAGAAGGGGGAGCACAGACGTCTACCGGAAACCCACGCATAAAGATTGTTATACAAACTGGTATTCTACCCATACACTATCCACAAATGTTGGGATAGTCTCATCCCAGATTCTCACATGTAGTCCCACTAAAAATAGATTCACAATTGAAAATAACACAGATCACTTTTACCAATTTACATTACCCTAAACACATTTTCCCCAGGGCTCATGCCAGGGCCAGAAGGACTCTTTACTCAGTGAGGGGAGGGAACCCCCTGGGAGAACTCGTCTGTTTAAACATCCCTACGGATAATCATCATGCGTACAAGAAACTGCAACCTGTAAAAAGTGTTCAGATATTTTGGAGACTGTTACAAAAACACCAACATCCTCCGCCGACTCCAACTCAACCCATTCACTGCACATACAATATTGAATGGAATAAATATCAATCCACCTATATAGGGAAAACAGTTGACCTAAAAAGGCGTATTTATCAACATAAATACGACCTCTCCACAGATAACCAGAACTCAGCATTGGTCAAACACAGATCGTCCATTAATCATTCTATTGATACCAATCGTCACAACATTCTACAAATTAACCCCAATACATCTTATCGTAAATTTACAGAGAGTTTTCTCATCTTTTATTGTAAGAACCAGGCCATGAACAACGGGGAATGAGAAATAAAATTTGACACCATTTTGAACAACATTTTGTTGACGGACAAAAAATGGCAACTCTCATTAGGTCTATTTCAAAATATCAAATCTCCATCATACCTAACTAGACCTCGCTATGACTTTGAATAGAAATATTTATCAACCAATCATCACTCAAGAATACTCACCTCCTCACTGATTCCTTCATTACGGATAGAACTCTCACGATTAGTAAACACAACAGTGCACAATCTCTTCTATATGTCAAATGAGATAAATGAAACTGAGCTTATTTATACTCTTAATCTATAATGGAAACTCCTAATATAATGATATTAATTGGGGATATAATATTTTAAATTAAAGAATTATACTTTTATCTTTTATAAGAGAACAAGAATATGATTATATGAGAGGTGGATTATCACATTAATGAAACTACACAAACATTAAGTTGCGGTATATATAATTTTTAGCACCTTATATAAATAAAAATTGATATAAATAAATAATATGTATTATATTATATTATTATTATATTTATTTATAATATATAGGTAAAATTATGACTAATTATTAAAATGTATTATATTTTCATTTATTTTATAATAAAAACAAGCTGGATGAGTTATTTTATTTAGAAATAAATGGGTGTTTGTTTATTTAATTATTATGGATATTATACTTTCTTATCACAAGATCTATACATCATAATCAAAAATTTATATCGCGTAAGTGGCAGTGTATGATTATCCTCCCAATTACCTTTATTGGGGGTAGCCGTTGTATTACTGACTTTTACAGTGACATTTTATTTAATTTTATTATGATACTATTATTGTATCACAAAGGTATATTAATAATGGGTGAATTTTTAAGTTTTGAGTAATATCATGATCATTCTCATTCGTTATATAGATATTTGAGTGTGAGTTTATAATTATATTTATTTGATATCTCTGACAAAACTGCGTACTCTAAAATTTTGAGCTCCTCAGCTCTTGGTGGCTTGGAGAGAGTTATATAAATCCAAAGTTTTTATGCTAAAAATATAGAGTGTCAGATATTTGCTGTGTTGTGGACTCTTTCTCTTGATAGTTACTCACTGAAGGCTTATAATAGACTATATGGTATAATTGAAGTAGCTAAAAGAGTATGAGTTATGAGATTGTTAGGTGGGATTTATAACCTGAAACTTAGATTTATTAAGAATAACATCAATCATGCTTAACTACATTGTGCTTGTGCTCGAAATCGAAATATCGCCCTCTCCATTATGACCTCTTTTTGCGTGTTTTCGTCTGTATACAAATCATATAACCATCCGGTAAAAGCTCAGCTTTTATGGATTTTCGTTGATTATATATTGTTTCTTGCTGTGGGAGTCATATAGCTAATGGTATTAAACTGTGTTCTATGTGAGTTGAGTTAAGAGTTTAGTGTCACAACTAAGATTCATACCCGTGAAGGAAGTTACTATGTGAGAGCGCTGCTTGCGATGCGCTCTCAATATACGTTCTTTTTGTATTAATAACGTAGCGATACGTTACCTTTACGATTATCTAACGATCCTTCTAGTCCTATTCACAGCGTTGTTAGAGTGAATGATGAGGGAAGAAATGGCTCACTGCGATGTCTTTTACCATCTGAGTGAGGTTTTGAGGTGACACTTTGGCTACACGATATCAAGTATTGTGCAAACGGAGATCTCGGGATTGTCACACTAGTGTGAGACCCATCGTAGTCCTCTAAATAGCATGACAAGTGAGCACTAAAGTTTGTCACGTATCGTGACAAGATTCTCATATCACAGTGTTCTACACTCTGCAGCTCCATCTAGACTTTAGGGAGTCTTAGTGTAATACTCCTTTTTAAGCGTATTGCGCTCCGTAAGTGACCGCGCTATAACAACAAAGCATTCAAATAGCAGCTGTCAAGAGGTACAGAGTTGTGTTAACACATTCTTGACACTCACATTTGAGATGAAAACGAAATTACTATATAGAGAGTTATTGTGACATTTTGTCTAGTATTAACATCACATACATTAATGCGTGAGGCCAAGGAGCAGGTAAGTACGACTTAGTAATCACTATGGCA
This sequence comes from Trachelipus rathkii, assembly GCA_015478945.1. Classification (NCBI taxonomy): domain Eukaryota; kingdom Metazoa; phylum Arthropoda; class Malacostraca; order Isopoda; family Trachelipodidae; genus Trachelipus; species Trachelipus rathkii. The sequence continues at coordinate 12,282 of JABUQX010087127.1, forward strand.
CACTCATTGCAATTTTGTAACTTCACCACCGACATGGTGTCATTCGAGCGCCAACGGCAGCGCTATATCTTTTACTCCATATTACACTCAACACTATAGGAAGGCTACCCATAAATTGGTATCTCTATATCTCTCAAGTGTGATAAGAGGATGCCGAAGCTTAGTTAATATATATATAGCCATTATTATACGGATCAACACAGTTAGTCTCTACACGCTTTACAATTTGGGTGCTGAGATCTAGAGTACACTATCGAATGAGTTTTAACAGTAAGTGTAGTCGCATGAGAGACATGTCTTTCATCACCTTTTTGGAGTAGGATTCTCGTGTAATTCGAATATGTAGATACGAAGCAAATGTTCTTTTAAACTAAGGTTAGTCTCTCAGAAGTTTTTGACAACGCGATATACTCTACCCACTACATGGCGGTTCCATACACACGCACGATTTATCCTATTAGCATGTATCTCATGACGCTCGTAGACTCAGTAAGTCTGCATATTTTGTCATTTCTCTCACTCATAAACTTCGTGCACGTGTATATTTTTCGCTCCTAATTATCATCTGTGTCACTGATATATCGTCCTATATGTATTAGCAGTTCACAATGCCAAGATTTGTTCATCCTTAAATTGGTAGGAGTGCGTAGAGTGATTCTAACGACGGCGAGTTCTCGAGATAATCACAGGACACATTCTGGAGTACATACTGAGCAATGTCATACAATATCTACACACTTTAAAAGGCTAAGCATGTGACACATCCGTGTGGGAACAATGTTGAAAACGGATAGAGAGCGCGGACTAGTCATGTAATCTGGAGTTGCCCAAAACCCTGCTCTAAGAGACACTCTTCGGTGGCAGGTGGCTGTGCCTCCTAGGAGATTTCGTGGAGACATGCAGATTCATTACCGTGGAATGAAGACTCTTCTGGTCACCTCATGGGATAAGCATTGCTCATTCCATCACTAGAAAAGTCTCTCTCATGAGTTTTCGTGTCTCTCAATATCTCGTTATTCCGTATATCGATTGATTACCCAATTTCCACGCATTCTCTATAACAAACATAATTGACCAGCTCTGTGAATAGACACGAACTTACATCTTGAGGTTATAAAGACGCATTCGAGTGTTCAACGATACACCCAAGGATCCTCATCTCGCATTGCCTTTCACGTCGCGGATATCATTCTCTTCTAGTACTAATAATTACTATGTGTAAATAATCTAACTCGCTCGCACTCACACTGTCCAGATCAAAGTGTCCAAATGCCACTATATATGATACTTGATAATAGATAAGAATTTAAGGTTAGCAAAAACATGAGTTGCTAGATTAATATTTTCTGTAAACCAGTCTCTTATATACGTATCATAAAGCTGAGTCCAGTGGATATCGTCCATCTTAGTGTGACAATGATTAAGGTATACGTGTAATATAAGCCCATGTTTCCACACGTAGGCAATATATAAGATTATACTTCTTGTTAGATAAAACCGAGATAAATATAAATAATATTACATATATACTGTGAAAATTAAAATTATAAAGTGACGAAAATATCACAGAAGATTGCTGTGAGAATTACTTATTCTTCTTGACGAATTCATGTCATGGCTTTTTGATTAATAATAATTTGCGTAGGGTAAAATAAAATTTAATATAAATTAAATATATGATAATATAAAATATATTTAAAAATATAAGACAAAATAATAAAAAATATTATAAGTTTAACAAAAATTAGAGGGGTCTATATACTAAATCACAAACTTTGAATCTGGCAGAATCCTAGTTAAATGATAATGATTAGGATTCTCAGTATAATTATAAGTATAATATTATATATATTTTAATAAATATATAAGTTATAATATATAATAATGTATAACATGTAATAGGTACTAATAAGTACCTGATAGTAAGTTATACGTTGATGAAGAAAATAAATTTCCCAAGCCTTGATTAAATAATGTCACTAGTTAAAAATTATTATTAAGAATGCCTATTACCTAAGAAGTAGAAGAAAAGCAAAAAATTTAAATACCTACTATATCCTGATTCTTGATTAAAATAATTAAACAAGTCACTTATATAGTATTATTTAGGTAAGTAAAAAGAAAAGGTACCTACGTAATGGATTTGCACTATACACCTAATACTATTATATATATAATATATATACACTAATATATAACATTATACCGGGGGTAGTATTCCATAAATATGAGTAAGATAATTAGACCTGTATACGTCAATACTCACTCACTCACCTATTTTTACATTTTTATCACTCTTCCTTGATAACCCTATAACTCATGTGAATTATTTTTTAGATCTCACACTACCACTAAGATTAAAACGATAATAAATTCTATATTACACAATCGCGAACGGAGGACTAACACTGAATACACTTTAATTATTATTTGGTGAATGCAAGGGAAGAAAGTCGAATCCACAATAGGAAGTCTCAGGTTAGAACTCGCCAACACACGCACACCTCACATTATTTTTGCACATATAGTCGAGAACTAAAGAGACTATTGAATTCTTTGTAGAACACGGCGTAAATGAATACTAAAGTGTAACTCGAGAGAGATTAATGATTCTGTAACATAATTCACATTCATCGCGCCAGTACTTTCCAGAGGATTAAGATTCAGTACTGCAACATCTCTACTCATGTATGAGAAGTGCAATTAATAAAATAATATCTCTACTATGGGTAGTAGTAGTATTATTATTTATATATATTTTATATTTTTATATTATTATATTTTATATTATTTTAAAGTTATGAGTAATATATTCTATAAAATTAAGTTTGAATGTAAATTAAGAATATTGATTTTTTAAAATAATCATATAAAAACAAATTATTTAATGCTCAAGAATAGATATTTTTATTTGTGATAATAAAATAGTTATTCAAGGTTTGTTAATTCCATCTGTTTTGACATAGGTATAAATAAATATAACCTAATATATATATATATATATAGAGAGCTATGAAAATGGAGAATATATTCAGGATTTATATTATTGATTTTATACTCATATATAGTGAGGAGATTTATAGTATCACGTATATGTAAGTATTTTACTACTACATACTCACTAGAGCCCCACACCAATGGTTTAAATAGTATAGTATTATTTAGGTTTAGACAGCCTGAAGGGTTATTTATTATTCCTCACTCAAGTGTTAAACAGAGTTATTGAACTATCAATATATATAAGACGACAGAAGACTATTTTATTCTACTGTACGTTGATTCTGATACATGTAAATATAATGGTTACATAAGGAGTAATGAGTAAGACATAAAAAAAGACTAACAAATATTTGGGAATTTAGTAAAGTTATTTTAAAAAATAGTATTTATATACAATATGATAAAATATTTAAGTAACTACATATATAGTTAATAAATATCAAAAGGAGTGAGGCTGCCTTCCGGGATAGATATGATAAATGATAGGGATATAAAGAAAATACACATTGAAATCAATTTCCCTATACGGAAGGATTGGAAAATAGAAACACCAGATATTAATCATAAAAAGTGCCTTATTCTGTAATCCGCGATATATACATAGTATTATTATATTTAATACTGTAGACAGGTTTCTATAGAATTAATAAATACAATATATTAATATATATCCAAAATAACCAACTTATAAATTACCTTATACAGCCCAATTACTTAGCCTACACCTATATAGCATATTTAATCCTATAATTATTAAGGAAAATGATTCTTATATCACTACACCATAACATCTACTATATAATCTTATATATATGTATATTATACTATAATATATATATATACTATAAATTATATTATATATATATATAACCACATATGAGAATTACTAAGTGTAAACGAATACATATATCCAAAAATAAAATAATGATATATATTAAAAGAATTATTAACTTAAAATATTTTTATATATATAAGGAAATGGGTATTGTAATGATAAATATTACATAATAAATTATATATTGAAATAAATGTGAATATTCCTAAAAAAATGTTTTATAACCTCACAGTTAATTTTACTTATATATATATAGTTTAGGGTTGGAATTTAATTAAATAAAAGATAATTGTTATTTTTTTAATATTATATTCTTATATAAATATAATTTTGGTATATTTATATTATTATTATATTAATATTTATGTTTTATATTTATTTATAATAAATCCCTTAGATCATATATATATTATTAAAGTATTATATATTAATATTATATATGTGGTTTAAATTTTAGTATAAAAATGCTATTTTTTACCAACAATATATTTATCTCTCCACTACAAATAATAATATATATATGTTTATTATTATTTTATCTCAATACTCTTTATTTTTTATTACTCACCGAATGTATTTTTAAATATGATCCGAATTTTCGTCCTTTATGTCGAGTCAATATTTTATTATGTTATTTATCCAGTAATTTTATTTATCCCTCCAAATTAATTATGTAGGTTTTTTTATTAAACAATTATTTATAAATAGTTATTTCTTGTTTTTATATATTTATATGTTAATTTATTTCCTAAAATGTTTTTTATGTATATTTTTTTTAAAAGTTTAATTTTCCTAGCATTTTTTCCTCTATTATTCCTTATTTAATCTTTTATCATTTTATTTATGACATTTTGTAAATATAAAAATGATGTTTGATTTAAAAATGTTGGCTTACAAAGGTGTAAATTATTATATTATTTAAATAAATGATTTCTTCTTTCTCTTAACTTAATATTTATATACGGTATATAGTTTTATTTTAATATAAACAACCCTTATACCCAATTAAATTTTAGGTTATTTGTGCCATATTATGTTTACTTGAAAGGGAATTATAATTAATAATTTTTAATTTATTTAATTTTTAAATTTTTAAAAAATTTCTTGATATATCTTATTTCAAAATTTAATTTCATATATATTTTAAATTATATTACTTTTTATATATTATTATCTCTATAAATAATTTCCCCTGCATATTTTATATTATATAAATATATGTTATTATTTTAAATAATATAATAAAAATATAAGTGGTAGGAAATAATAAATTTTAATACAATATAAAAATTTTTGTAATGATATAAAATATAAGATAAATATAAAATAATTATACCTACCCTCAGTATATCCCCCGCTGAGGTAGTTATAACCTTTGGTATAAAATTCTCCCCTTTATATATTTTATAAGTAATAAATACATAATCACCTATATTATAGTTAATATCAACACATTAAACATAAACCATAACTAAAAAGAAAAAGAAAAATAATAACCATCATAACTAACCCTACATAAATAAATATAATACAAACCATAGTCAAATAACAATAATATCCTTTTACCATATATATATACTATGAGTATGAATCTCAAACAAATTTCCAGAAGAATAATAAAATATAATATCAAGACTCCTAAAATCCTAATGATAAAATAAATTATAATTAAATACTGAGAAATGATTAACTCAATAAAACTATAATATAATACTCTCTAATAAACAATTAGATAAAACAATAAACCCCCAATTAAATTATTAATTATTAAACACAAATATTAAATTATGAAAAAAAAAAAAAATGGGAACATAAATTAAATTACATGAAAATATGAAAACTATATTAATTTAAAATTAATTAAAATATTATTCCTATATCACTTATATATATTTATTTTATCCCCTTATTATATATATAGGTTTTTATATATTTTTATATTTTTAATACTCAAATTTTACTATGAGAATTTCATATTAATATAAATTTTAACAATAAAAATATTTTAAAATATATTCATTTAGTTTATAAAAATAATACAATATATGAAAAAGATTTTTGCAAACATTCATACCTATATTTTTTTAAATAATAATAAGGCAACAACATACAGAGTCCCCCCCCCAAATATAATATATTATAATAATATAAAAATTAATATAATTATAAAATGGGAAAAAATTAAATTTAAATAACATTATAATTAAATATTATTTAAAAAATAGTAAAATAAAAATAATATATAAAAAATAATTGATATTAAATAAGTTTTAATAAATTATTATATTTATTATTTAAATTTATTAAATAAAAAAGAATATAAAAAAATAATAATTAAATTAATATTAAGAAACCCTGAGGTAGATTCAAATAAAACCCAAGAGTATATATAGCTCAGTTTCTTTCTTTTTTCATGATCCTACTTTTCACTATTTTTTCAACCCATTAATTAGACCTACCTCAAAGAACGTCAACCATTGTTTCCACGTCACCATGAAAGCAGCCAATACTAGGATAAAAAAAAACAAGCTACTTAATATTCTTCACCTATATAGTATATATTATATATATATATATATATAATATATATATATATATTTAAATGAATTGAGTCACAGGAGATTTTACACTCCTCCAGCGGGGATTCGAACACTGGACATGGACTCCGCGTTGCTGAGGTAACCGTAACCGGCGCTTTATCCCACTTTATCATCCAGTCCCCAAAAAAGAACGCTTCAAGCGTAGTGTTTAAAGCACCCCGGTTTTCTCATCCATAATTGCTGAGTATATATATATATAATAATGACTATAATATATATTTAATATTATATATATATTATATATATAATATATATAGTATATAATATATATAGTATATATAATATTATATATATATATATATATATTAAATAATATATATAGTATTTATAAACAACAGTCGGTGGGGCATCTTAGCATTCGTGGGGAGTTGGTGTTTCTGTGTTGTCCTTTAGTAGGCATAAAAAAAAAAATAAATAATTAATAATAATCAATTCAATTATCATTAAAGCAATACAACAAACCAAAATTACCCTTACCCTTAAAAATTTAGAAAAAGATTCCACAGACATCAATCCCTTGAATTGCAACATCATGTCCAGTCAGTCCACCCTAAATGTAATGATCATCACGCTTCCAAAATCCATCTAATTATCAATATATTTATAAATTATCCAAATTCGATTAATAAATCCAAAATCAAATAATTCAATTCAAAAAAAAATAAAGTAGAATTTGTTTTTGACGAAAAAAAATATTAACACAGCAAATTAGCTTAACTTTATAACATTAAAAAATTTTGGAAGTTTGAAATTTAAAATTTAAAAATAATACCCGCCCCTTCATTTATTTAAAGTTTCCCCCCCCTTTTTTCAAACTGCAAGTCCCTAGAACCTTCCCTTGTTTTGGGTTTTGAAAGTTCATTCACAAGGTGCACTTCTCAACTTTCGCCCTTTAAAAATGCAACCAACCCTAAAGATAAAAAAAAAAAAATTAATGCAAAAGTACATAAAAACTGAACCTAAATATAGAGCGAAACCGAATCAAATCCTTCCTACCCCCTAAGGGTTTTGTCCCTCATAGATCTCTAACCCTAAAAAATCACTCCCTATTTAATAAAAAAAATGCCGTTGTCCCATCAACACCAATAATAATCCTTTTTAACACCAACACGTTCTTAACTCCCCTAGTGAAACCGGTTTGTCTCATATTCCATCAACTTGGTTTTTCACTTGGGTTTTATTATTCCAACTTCCTCTCTTTCAATCATAATACCTCTACTACTTCATTCACAATTCCTTCCCTAGGTAATCCCTCAGAACATTTTCTGCAATCTTCTTCTCATCTCTTCTCATTCTGGCATTCGCCTTTATAACATTTCCACATACTAATGTAAAAAAAAACACAGTTGATGCGCACAATCAATCAACTTTCCATATGCACACTCCTATCTTTAATATTTCTTAATCCTTGCCAACACACTCTCACCTTCATCCAACGGAAACTTGCATACAGTGTAAGTACTTTTCTCAATCTGCTCATTAATTCTCATGTCCCACCAAAATCCTGGAAAAATACTCATCATTCCTCATTATCATCGTAAATAAAATCTTTTAACCTACATCACATTACCGATATTTCCTCTTTTGCGCTTCTTCTCTGTATCTCTTCCACCAACACTAACTCTTTCCCCTTTTAACCACAAATCATCCACTATATCACCATTCTCATTTCAAGTCATCCAGGGTCAGTGTTTTCTTTCAAGACCTTTTCCCCGGGGGGGGCTTTGCAAGAGATTCGGGGGGCAACATAAAGTAAATAAAAATTAAAAGTTACAACTATAACTAAAAATGACAAAATGGAAATATTCCCCTTGGGGGTTCCCCCTTTTTTAATTAAGTTAATCCTTTGTCCCCCCCACCCCTTTAATTTAGTTAACCGCGTGTCTTTAACTGAAGAAATTTAGTTTAAATAATTCCCGGAAAAAGATTAACCCCCCCCCCCAAAAAAATCCTTTTAAGTTTTTTGTTATAAAAAAATTATAGCCCAAAAATATTTTCTTTTTTGGGGTGGAAAAAAATTTTATTGGGGGAAAAAGGTTAAGAAAATTAAAATAAAAATACCAAATAACAGGGGTAAAAAAAATAAACCAATTTAAAACTAAAAATGAGAAGGAATTTTTTAATAAATTTAAATAAAAATCTTTGGAAAAGTATCATGTCAAAAAAAATGGAAAATTTGCTTCTTAAAAATTAAGGAAATTTAAAACATTTTTTTGGGTTTAAAAAATTAAATTTTTAATATTATTTAATCAATAATTATATAAATATATATTAGTATAATATATATATATTATTATAAATATATTATTAAAAATTAATATAATATTAAATAAAATAATTTTAGAAATAAATATATTACATTATAATAATTAATTAATTAATTTTATAAATATATTTTTATATTAATACATTATATTAAATATATATGAATATAATATATATAATATATATATATATATAATATTAATATAATATATATATATTTATAACCTTAGGTAGGCCGGTAGCCACGACTTATATTTAGTAAGTTAGGGGTATTAAAAAAAGTAAAGTTTAAATGAAATCGTAATACGACCGAGTTTTCTTCCGTCTCATACAAGTCTATCTGTTTTTTGCTAGAAAAATCCTCAGTGGATATCTCAGACCCCTTACGAATGCTTATCCATCATACAATGCATTTAAGGTTTTCTGGCAGCATTCTAATTTCCCTTGTCTAACCTTAGGATTTAGGTTCCATAGTACTGAACGATCCTTTAACCGAGGCTATCGTTACAGGAATGACAAGAAGGATTTTACAGAGCTTTTGTAACTCCAAATATCAACGTCCCCGCTTCCAATATTTTTTTCAGACAATGGACTTTCAATCTTGCCTTTAAATATTCCACATTTCGAGCGCATGGAATTGATATAAAATTGAAGGATTTCCTGACAGTAAGTACACCTTCCGCATTAAGCATGCGGAAATCTGTCAACAAACTTTTCCAACTTCAATTATCCGGTGAAATTTGTTAAAAGACTTGAAACGTATCAAAGCCACTAGCAATATCATTATAATCAATTTGATTTGTTCGTTGAAATTTTCTTCAATTTCATCGATTACACTATCGCAGTATATCTTCATCTTTGAAATGCATTTTTCTTATCTAGATCGTTAATTCATGCCGAACTTTCAGATGCAAAATACTTTCAATGAAGCATCTTTCAACCTAACGATTTTTTGAAAGACACGCCTTGCCGTATCTATTGAATTGCAATATTTTTGCAGGTGTAATTTTGGTTCCAGTAATTAGGGGGAATGACTTTGGTCATACCATACTAAAGTCTTTCTTTTGCAAAGCATTGCTCAGATAAGAGAGTGCACTAAGAAAGTTCATTCATTACATAAACAGGTGTAACAAGAAACTCTCATTTCTGATCTTCAGCAAGATGCCCCCTGCAAGTAATGCAAGGTCTGTCCCTTCTTTGTGGATATGCCCTCACAAACCATCAAAAATTGACTTTAAAGCTTCCCTGAAGCAGCAATTCACTTATTTTAATAATGAAGATAACCATCTCAAACTTCAATGCATCTGGAATCCTGAAGGATGTAGCTAACTGTTTAAATGATGAATCATCATGCAAAAATATCTTTCTTTTTTTTGGCGACTTGCTAAACACCTTATACTGCTCCCCTTTCAAAAAAAAAACAAAATTCTTAATTAATCTCTAATTTTTATTCCTGCAGGAGGCCTGCTGCCAGGGACGATATATGTGCTCTACAGTGTAAATATAGAGAATATCTTTTGTTTGCCTTTTCTGAAAGCCTTTTTATTACACCTCCAACTTTTTCCAGCCATATTAGAAGCCCCCATAAATCCAAAAGCAATTAATGTTGTCATAATTTTAAATCAAGAATCAGCCAAGCTCCTTTTATCAATAGGCAATTTGCAATTGTTTTCTGCTTTTCTACATTGGGTATTTTTAACAATTGACAAGAACTTTCTACGGGGATTTTTACCCTCCCCACCGCACTCTAAACATTATATCTCAGCTCCCTTTCATTTCTTTAAAAGAAAAAGGTTCTCATTTGCTAAAACGGAGAACTTCTTGTTTGGCAATGTTTTTTTTTTCAACTCATCTTTCAAAACTTTTCCGACAATAACATAACAGAAATTCAAGGCAATACTAAAGATCTGTATATTCGACTATCACTTTGTCTTTTCTCCATGTTTTTAAAATCTCATCCAATTTGTTCCAAAAAAACTTTAATCAAACTCTGGATATTTTAGTGTTGTAAGCTAACTTCTTCCTTTAACCAATAAAAAAAACAAAAAACCTCTGATTTGCCAATATTTTTGCAGGTGCAAATTTTGTTCTCCAGAATTAGGGGGATGACTTTCGGTCATAACCTACTAACGTTCCCCCTTTCCTTTGCAAAGCATTGTCTAAGATAGATGCACTAAAATGAGGTTCATTATCATTACATAACAGGTGACCAGGAAAAACTCTCATTTCTGATCTTCAGCAAATTGCCGCCTGCGAAGTGATGCAAGGTCCTTGTCCTTCTTTGTGGAATATGCTCTACAAGCCATCAAAATGACCTTTTAAAGCCTCCTGAATGTATTTCCATTAACTATCTTATAATGAGATAACTATATCGCAGCTTCAAATGCCAATTCTGGAAACTGACCGGAGGACACTAAAAAATGTTCTCCAATGCAAAATATTTTCTTTTTTTTCGTGACTTTAATTGGACAGATATGAAAATAGGCTTTTCAAAATATAAAAAAATCCTTTTTGAACCCTTCCGATTTTTATTCCTGCAGGAGGCTTGTATGCGCTCTACATATATGCACATGATATGTGTATATAGAGAACAAATCTTTTGTTTTGCCTTTTCTCTGCAAAGTTCTTTTTCTAACACCTCACTTTTCCAGCCAATTAGAAAAGCACCATCAAATCCAAAAGAAATAATGTTGTCCAATAAATTTAAAAAATTCAAGAATCCCAAGCCAGCTCCTTATCCAAATATCATCAATTGAAATTTTTCCTGCTTTTCCATTGGGCTGCAATTTTAAACAATTGACAAAGAACTTTTTTCTTACGGGATTTTTTAACCCCTCCCCCATTCTAAAAAACATTTATACTCAGCCCTTTCCCATTTTTCAATTTCTTAAAGCAAGTGCTCTCAATCTGCTAAAAAACGGGAAAAGAAACTTCTTTTGTTTTTTCAAATGTTTTTTCCAAAAAACTCATCTTTTTCAAAACTTTCGCTTTATTACATAAAAGAAAGTTCCCACAGGTCGGCCAGTTGCGTTGTCAATTCCTCTGATTCCAAACCCAGATTCTTTCCAGAAACCAGACTCTGAATCTTTTCTCCCAATTTCAACCTTCTACGAACATTCGATTTTTT
>JABUQX010087128.1:0-38455 GCA_015478945.1 Trachelipus rathkii
TCGTGATTTTCTCTTAGGTGGTATATTTGATATGAAAAGAATCGTTGAGCATAAGGTTTATTCTTCATATAAGAGGGTGAGGATTTGTTAGATGTAATAAAAGTGTTAAGAATTTCTATGTTGTTCGCCTTTATCAAACGAGGTGATCAGCGCTACCTAAATATGTTGCAATTCTTTCTAGAAAGTGAAGAGCCAAGCGGTATAGATTTTCGTTAACGTTAGTGAGCTAAATGAGTTAACTAGAGATAAATATCAGGACCAGTATAGTTATAAGAACACAAGAAACCATGTTAGTATTGTGAGAATTTAATATACTATGAGTTCGGTAATATATTACACTTCTTCTTACTTTATTATATAACTTTGTATTGAGATTATTTCAGGTGGAAAAGTTTGTCTGTATATCTTTAGCTCACTGTCATCTATTATCTTTCAATACTTATATAAGATAAAACATTAGTATCATCTATTCACTTTACTTACTCTTAATTCTCCAACAATAATTATTGGTTTGTGTGAAACTAAAAGAATACTTTTATTTTATTACTATGTAATAAGAAATAGTTGTTAGTATTACTCTGACATACTCTGGCCTATATTCCTAGTTCGGTTAGTATATATATTACGGTAGCAATGAACACTTTATGTGGATGCGGAGAGTATTCTAGAGGTTGCCTAGTTGTAGTCCATTTTCCAATATAAAGCACTATATTTACGGAAATTTTGAGAGTACAGATTTTATCTAATACATGATTCAAGTATATACTAACTAAAACTGATTATTTCCTAATAAGGTATTCATAGTGAAGGGTTTAGCTAAATATTTTTTTATTACGTTTTTTAATATCTATTTCCCATCCCTTAATAGCGCTCTGAAGTTTAGGTAAGGTTGCATATAGATTATTTAATACCAATAATTGATCATTAATTAGTATATATTTTATAGATTGGTTATATTAGATTAAATTTAAGTCACTTCCTTAATTTACGAGGTCATATACATCTACTAACTTACTATGATATATTAATGCTTATTCCTTTTACTATACTAACTATGAAATTATCTTTGAGTAAATAAATAGTATCATGTACTTTTATCTTTATTATAGTTATTCTATGACAAAGTTACATTTATACCGGACACTCAATCAAAAAACTTTCAGACGCTTTTATTTTATGCTACTCAATTTTGTCAATCTAAGTACCTACTAGTGAGGTCAATAGAATACTTCCAATTCTTTTTTAAAATACGTAAAGAGAAACGGGATATAATTGTGGGCAATATAAAATGTCTAAAGGCTTCACTATTTTAAAATTTCGAAGAGTATAATTATAGGTACTGATACGGTAGAATATATAGTTTAAATTAATGTACTTTTATGTTTCGATATTTTTAACTTAATCTGTTATTATTGTGTGATTAAAGCACTATGAGTATATTTAGATTATAATGATAAAAGATACGATACTTACTTACTATGCATATAATACCTGAGTAATTGACTCGTGTCACATAGTTACTGGTTACTTTATGAAAAACTGTTATTTACGTGATGGTGTTTTGATAGGGGCTTGGGAGGCTAGTTGGGTATGTGCACGTATAGCTCATAGAGCTAAGAGTGCTAAGTGATGTAATAGAAATTATGCTTTAGTTACATATACTGTGATATTTATGATCTATTGAAGTATTTTAGCAGTGTATATTCGGATATGTTCTACTATATTAACTAATTCGTGAGTGGTAATTAAAGAAATAGTATCAGACTGTTAGGCATCAGTGAGGTATATATATACCTACTGGTTGGATATAGTAACTATTGTGAGAGTAACTGAAAACTTATACATTCATGTGAGTGCTGAATAAGGAATATTATATATATAATATGGGAGAGTAGGGGTGAGCTAACCTCAGTGGTAGATGTAGCACCATATATGAACGTAGTTATATATGGTCCTCATGTGTACCTTCACTATGAGTATTGTGTCGTGGCTGTAGTCATGAATACCAATTTGTGCACTATGTTGTATATCCTAAGGTGGTTAGGTTTAGCGGTTGAATTAGTGATATAATACTACATTACATATGTAATAATTATATATAATTATTATACCGCTTTGAATCCATCCTTTGAGGAGAGTGGTGTATTGCTTGAGATGTAGTGTGCAGAGACAGTGCTGTACTCAGTATAAAAGGGATGTGCTGAAGACTTTGAAAGCTATTTCGTGGTGTATGAATGTGTTGTTGCTGAGAATTCAGGTGTGGTATACTTGTATGAGCTCTATGGTAGTGTGCAGAACGGAATACGTTTTATTGAATGGTAGAGAGTGTATTTGTGTGCAACTATAAATTCGCATTGGTAGTATATCTGATTGGAGAGAGTATTGACTCGTAGAGTCTTGAAGTGCCTGCTAGGTTAATCTACTCTATTGAGGGTATGTTTGTTCCAACCGTTTATTCGTGGTTATTGTCTCTTATATTATGTTGAGAGGGAGAAAACCTATCGGTCGTGCGGAAGTACTAGGAGATAGTATACAGAATTACTGATAATACAGTTGACTGTTCGTCACTGTGCAGCGGGATGGTACATACAATATACTTAAGAGGGTGATGTCGTGACGGTGTGAGAGAGTGAAAAAAGTACGTCGTACGCTGATGACTAGAGTAGGATTCTTATGCAGATTCGTTCTTAATGTGTAGGGTGTAAGAAAGGGGTAAACGAGAGAATAAATGAAAGTATTGTTAGAGATGGGTTGTGTGAGTATTGCCGTCAGTGAGAGAGAGTGGTATAGTGAATGATTAATGGCATCTTTCGGTGTGAAGATCTGAACTAAAAGTGTGCGGTATGAGGATGGGCTCGTGATTGGTGGTAGTGGTAGAGACATCTCTGGGCACACGAGGCTATCAGTGTGAGAGGCTAACCACCGACCAAAAATACACACTTGAGACTCTGAGCTCATGGTAGAGATCGCGTTGTATACGCTTTTGCAGAGGAGAAGAGTGAGTTTGCATATAATGCGAGAAGAAGGTGCTACTTGATCGCAATCGAAAGAATGGCGGGGTGTTGTAAAAAGAAATGGTGGTGAATTTATATGGTTTGTGCGTCCTCGAGCATCTGCTCAGTCATGGGGTTATCGCATCTCTTTTACCTATTGGTCTACTTGAAGTTCGATCCATTTGAGCATCAAGTGATTATAGCGGATCAACTAATTTCTACGGTCCCAATAACGTGAACGCATAGACGGGTGGATTAACTATTTTCTGCATTGTGTGCGTACGATGTCGTGTCATCTTATTATATAACAGTGTACAAAACGCGGGTTGTAAGGTGTGAGAGTAAGGTCTCGGCGGCCATAATTACTTAATTACGATCATTGTTTGTTCATGCTCTCTCCTAGCAAGAGACCCTTATATCCGTAATGTCATTTGTGTTAACTAGTATAGTATATAATATATTATTATTCACTTTATAACTTATATGAACAGATCATTTGTATATAGGGTAAATAAAAATGAGTTATATATAAAGATATAGAAAGATATGAAAGAAATAATAGCAAGTTCATCGTATGATGATATATTAATATATAATATTATATAGTATAATGATCATATATATATAAGTATAATTATTAAGAGTAATATATATATATATCACATATATCTATAATTTATATATATATATATATTAATTATATAATAATTATATTACTATATATAATATATATATATATAATATATGTTTATATTAATTATTATAATAATAATATATATATAATATAATATATATAATATTATATATATTAATATATTAATATTACTATATATATACTATAACTTATATATCATATATATATATATATCTGATAATATCTTCATATAATATACTATATAATAATGTTTATATATATTACGCACAACCTATCTTATTAAAACGTCTATTTAGGAAGAAAAAATTTGCATAAAGTCTATCCGTTGATTGTATTGTGAAAATAATTGCCCGTATGATATATTATTTTTATTTATCTATACTATATATAGCTAGGGGGACGTTAAGTTAACTATTGGGCCTACTATATTTATGGATTTCTGATTAATCTATATCATCTAAACGGTTGCTTGCAGAGGCAGTGGACTTTGATAGTTTACATAGTACTGGGCCTATTGTTGTAGGTCCGAAAGTATCGTACATTTGTATATCATAGTTTACTTCGAAGGAGAATTTATACCGAAGACTCGGTAGTATCTCTACGTAGGTATTCAGTAATAGTATTTCCTAGTGCCAAAAAATGGTTGGCTCCTTACAGGACTTGGGAAGTGAGTGAATACTCGCCTATGTCCTACTAGATGTCCCAACAGATACTTATAGTCTACTATAAGGGGTTTTATGAGGTAAAAGGTTTACTTATACCTGAGTCAATAATAATATTTAATATGATATATGAAAAAAAATATAATGGTGATAGGTTAATATAATATTATATATATATATAGTAATTAATATATATATATATATTATAATATTATATATATATACTATATAATATATTAATAATAATAGTATTATATATAATTAATATATATATTAATTATGTGAGTATATAAATATATATTAAATATAATTATATATAATTATATATAATATAATAGTAATATATATATAATAATTTATATTATATATATTTTAATTATAAGAAATAAAAAGTACGTAACACAGAAGCTTTTGATATCATTTAATTAGATTTTCAAAAGGCATCCAAATCAATCATCATGCAAGCTAAAAACATAAAATTAAAAATATGCAAAAATATTATATAAATATATATAAGTTTACAAATTAAAAAATTAATAATAATATAATATTAAGTAACTATAATAATAAAATTATATTATATATAGTTATAATAATAAAATAATAATTAATTAAATATATAATAATATAATACTATAATATATATATAATTAATAACAATATACATAATTAATATTAATTTATAATAAATTTAAAAACTAAAATAATATAATAATAATAATAATTACTAAATAAATAAAATTACTAGTATTAAATAATAAATTACTAATAAATATATTCATTATTAAATATAAATATTTAATAATAATAATTAAAGTAAATTAATATAAATAAATAATAATAATCATATATATACTATTAATTATTAACATAATTATAAAAAAGACTAATATTTTTATAAAAATTATAACAATATGAATTTTCAGCTAATTATTAATCATTTTCAATATGTAATCAGAATTTACTTTCCGGAATACTTCCTCTATATATAATAAATTAAAATAAATAACAGAGCAAAGCTTAAATCGAATACCAAAAAAAAATATATATTAAAATCTAAAATATATTTTTAAGAAAAAGGACATTATACTAATAAGACGACCAATTATTTAGAGCCTTATTGTTGAGTCTGGACGGAGAATAAAGAATAGCTAAAACGTGTTAAGATCCGCGACACTGTGACATGAGTTTGTTGCTATGGCGTTCATCTATGATTGCGTCACACTGAGAGTGTTGGTGTGGAGAATCTAGCTCGGCCTCAGAATTGTGTGTATATGCGGTCACTGCTGATTCTACGTTTGCATTTTAAATTGTTTTGTTGAATATATATTTTTTGTGAGTGTGTGTTTAGGACGAGAACATATATATTGGAAAAGTGATATTCATATTTTTTACTTATCCCTTTGCTCGTAACATCTCAATCACTATACGAATTTATTAGGTTGGCTTTGTTTTGAAAGTGTATATGAGAAAATGAGAATGCTTCGATTTTGCCTGGTGGCATCCTCTAGAGACACTCGATCAGAAGTAGATATACCTATATATCCATAGTAGGATGGCTTTTTCTTATACTTAATAGTATTCATCTATAGAAAGCCTATACCACATAACCATGCTACTTATATGGGTACCTATATCATGTATATATGATATTAAATTTTTTCATAGCTTCCTTCCAACTCTGAATTGCAAGTTTAATCTGGACTGTCCGTATTGCCGAATTTTATTTAAAGTAGCTATTTAACAAACTTTTACAATACATCTGGTTAAGTATAATTTTTACATAAAGAATGATTCTATATTTTATTAATAACTACAGTATTTTTAATGGCGTTAAATATTCGGGCAATTTTTCAAAGTTGGCAAAAGAAAGCAGAGCGTATTTTTATTTAGTATCCACATTGAGTATTAATAACAAAAAATTATCTTAGACTTATGAACGTATTTTACTTGTACTATTTATCAAAAGACTTTCTATTTATTGGGAATTATTGCATCCATATCCCAATTCGTCTATATATGTCTCCGCAATATAATAGTCTTTAATAGTATACACTCTAACTCCAACATCATAACCTTTTCTTCTGTATTCTACTCTACCATAGAAACGCGATATATGTTATCTGAAGGCATTAATACTCTCAGTACAAATACATATCATATATAATCATGATTGATATCTATAGATAGTCGTGTTTACCTTAATCCCATAATAAAAACATTTAATATTTTTATCACATTTTAATTAAGATAATGATATTTTAAAATTAGATGTTTTTGGTTTTTCATGAATGAATAGAATATATTTTTAAGATCGTAATAATCAGAGCACTCATTTATTGATGTTCCTTTTCGTATGCTTTTATATTAGTACTTTATATTCTTAAAAGTGGTTCCGCGAACTGCCTAATCCACGGTTATTTATAAGAAACTCACAGTATTGTTCATGGCTTACAGCGATAGGCCATGCTGAAGTATTTAAAACATCTGGAGTTCTTTCATATAGAAACAAATTAGACATATTAAATTCACTACCTGAAAAAATCATTCACATGTGATACACTATCAGAGTACTACACACTTCTTATACAATAGAGCGTCATGCACTAATTATATCAAATGAACGTAGCTATTTCATCAAGGTGATTGTCTTTAGGATCGTTCAAGGTTGTATTATGAACGCACGAATTCCTCCGAGCGCTGTTATTATACAATAGTACATATAATTAGCTACTATATATAGACATGACAACTGTATAACTCGGAATGGCTCCTCAATTAAATTAATTATTAAGAATGCTCACTAAATCTTCTAGATCTTATATATTAACTTATTTAATTATTTTACTTTATATAATCTGTTTTAATCACTTGAGTATGTAAATTATTTTTATCTAACTCTAAATGTCTACTTAAAAATGGTATTTTATATATTAATTTTTAAAATGATATCTACAACCGAACCATATTTTCACTTAGTTATAAATAGTAAATAAGTGTTCATTATAGTTTGTGCGAATTTATGAGAAATTCTCTATAATGACGTACAATTGACATCAGAACATTAAACAGGTAATTCATTCATTATAGAAATGTATTTGGCTTACTAGTTGATCCTTACTTTTTAATATACTATGTCCTGATTAGATATTGTGTTATTTAGATTGTTGGATAGTACTCTTTGTAGTGTGGATTTGTGGTGTTTACTCTATTGTACTTGAATTATGAGTCATTCGCCTGCAATTTCCTGACTCGTGAGAGAGTAGTAATGATTCTAGAATACTCTGGAAATGTTGATTATTTATTGATTTCATATTTATTATTATCTTTATTCTTATTGTATATTATATTATATTGTATATTATATTCAATTAAGGTGGAATTTATTTACTTCGTTATTTACTATTATAAATTATTAATTTATTTATTTATTATATTGTATATTATTATTATTATTTTATTATTATATATCGATATTTTAGGAGTAACTGTATTCAAGTATATTATTTATAAAAATTAGTAAATAAAAGTATAAAAATAGGCTTATTTATATAAATCTTTTTCGGTATATAATTTAGTTTTGTTTATAATTAATATTATTTATATTATTATTATATATAGATTTATTTAGTATTATCATTATTAAAATTAACAATTTAAAAATTTAAACACTATTAATTATTGAATATTATATAAACTGTTATTTTATAATAGTATATTTAATTTAAAATTATTAATTAAATTAAAACTTTCCACATAATTGTGGTAACTATATGAATAGGTACAATTCTATTTTATGTGTATATTTTAATTAATATGTTTTCAATGCACTGATGAGGGGTTTTGGATAAACTAGCATAATCTGTTCCTATATTAGAGTTGCAATGATGTTTCGAATACAGCTTCTGCTCATTTCGTACTTGGTTCTAATCTTCTTATATTAGATGTTGAGGTACATCCTGTACGCTTAACGATATAAGCTTATCTATTAGGACATTTCTATATATATTATATATAATATTTATAGTAGTAAATTATTTCCAAGATATTTAAATTATATTTTATTTATAAGCATGAAATATATATATAATAATAATATATATTTATATATATATAAATATTAGAAATATTACATAAGACAGAAATGCTATTTTTCCTATTCTAATCATAGCATTTTGGTCCTCAATAAGGTTAAATGAGAGGGTCGCTCTCTGAATATTATGTGACTTATCTACCAAATATCTATCATCACATAAAAGTGATGTAAGATAATATAATGATATTGAAACAAATTAATTTAACGGCTTATATTAATAATTATATATATATTATATATATAAATAAAATACTTTTTTCTATTATAAGATATAGCTATAGAAAATTCAATACTCTATCTCTTTCCGACCTTTAATTACTATAAAACAATAGTAATAAATTATATAATGTGATTAACATAATATTAAGTTATCTGGACTAAAGTGATTAGAGAGGTTTACTTATCAATATACCTTTAGGTACTTTAACATTAATAGAATTATTACATAACATCTTCTGTATTAGATGATACTTATAACACTAATTTCACAGTATCCTTTACTACAAAAAAAAAAAAATTCACTAAAAATCTTTTTAACAAATATATATAAAGCTTTAAGCAAATTCTTATAGTCATCCTGTGCTACTTCTACATCAATTAGAATCTTTAAATCACTTCTACCCAACTCTCTCAGTTCTACGTACATACACAAAATACATACACAAAATGGACATATTTAAAAATACTAATGATCCTGCCTTCTAGTTCAGAGTAACTTCAATACTATCTTATAAACTATCTTAATTTCTCGATAATAAATATTTTTGATAATCATTGCAAATTGTATTTAAGAGAATAATATGATATACTCTTCCTATAATTAATCACATAACACCAATAGAATATTATTATTTCTAAAAAACTAAGGATAACTGAATTCAACACTAAACTATCACAGTACTCCTTATTAGTTTGATGTATATTGTATTCGACTAAATATTCACACATGTGTAGTAAACCGTAGTTTACCTACTTACGCTATCCTTTTCATTGATTTCGCCTCCTAACAAGTTAAGAGAGAAGTCTTATTATCTATAATCAGAGAAAGCAGACATTAGTCATGTAATGTAGCATAATAACCTTATTCCTTATCTCTTATATAAACTATCATAGTTTTATTAAACATGAGCTAGTAATAACTAAACTATTTATCTAATTTATTTTAATTTAAACATAATAACAAAAACTATTAGGTTATACTCTAAAGTATGTGATACTCCTACCTTTTCACTAGATTCAAATGGATCCATTATTACATAATTGAATCTTTTGATAAATATTTTTACCCAAGTCTTTAGCATGATACACTTAAACTTCTGAACAATAACTTTATATCTTTATTAAAACAAGGTTATGATACATTTTTACTAAATGCTAATATACTATTTAGATTTTATACAAAAAGGATCTAGCCAGAGACATCCTATAATAACCGATCCCTAACAAGATTCAGGTTCTAAAAATGACAAAATCTGTCTTAGCTACAAGAATAATACACCGTATATCTTATAAAATCCAAACTTTTTAATTCTCCAACTCAGCTTCATTTTCGGCAACCAACCTACTGGTCTTGACCTGAGTTATATGTGTCCCGCTCAGAATAACTGCATCTCATCTTATCCGCGATAAAGTCGAAGTAGACAAGAGAAAGCTTGTGCGGAAGTAAGCCTTAGAACAAACATTATTATACTAGATCGTCACATAAGCTTACATTATCTCTCGATGTTAGCGGCTAATCTGCCAGATATCTTTAAAATACTTACAGTGTACAAAGTTCCTCTTATTCGCTCTTCGTTATTCTATTAGAGTTGAGATGCTTGCGCGCTTGTCATTTATCTTCAAAGAGTAGTGAAATTTTATCGTTTTTGATATTCTCTTTTTATCGGTGCGCGCGAGGAGCGAGGGGGTGAGTGCGCGCGGAGGAGGGTGTGGTGTGCGGAAGTGTGCGTGAACGCGAAGAGAGTGAGAGTTTGTGATAGCGCGAGAGCGAAGCGAGAGTGGAGAGAGGCGAGATATGTTTGCCACTGAAAACGTGTCGTATCCCTTACCTCATCTTAGTAATACCACTTTCTTACGAATATAAAACATCTGTATAAAATATCATTATACTACTCACAAATACTACTAACTAACCTCATACTCTAATTTCTTCTTCTTCTATCAAAAAATTATCCATATACGCACATCACTTAACATGCAGAACAATGTTATATATATAACCCCTAGTTCTTAATAGTTTATATCAAAAATTACTATACCTATGATGCATCATTTAGCATAACATATAACATCGGTGAAACACATGTACTTATCATTACGATCCATAATTACTCATATATAATTATATATTATTTTTATATTATATATATATAATAAGTGACATAAAATACTGACTCATCTCTTTCAAGACAACCCTAAACTCTGCCTCTACCTAATATAATATACCACCAGATCTATACCTAACACAGTATGATACTATATATATATATATATATATATATATATATAATATAAATATAATTTTTATATATATATATAGTATACATATTAATATATTATAATATATATATATAATATATATATTATATATATATAATATATATATATTTATATATATTACTATATATATATATACTATATATATATACTGATCTCACATAAACATAGACTAGCGATAATTAGAAACCAATTATATTGCATTGTAAATACCTTACACATATTAGGAGAAGTTTTACTGAATCCCTTTCTGCTCAATAATACAATTCTCTTAACAATATACTAATATTATACATAATAGTAACTAAGACAACATTATTAATAATAAATAATAATTGATAAATAAATTTTGTTGATAATTAATTAATTTATATATTTTCATTATGCTGCCAGTAGGGTTTTATATTGGTGAGTCGGGGGCAGGTAGTTATTAGGGCAATGGCCCCTAAGATTTTCAACTACATAAACTATTCATTCATACGTCACATTAGAAATATTGTATATACAAGGATTGCGATAAGAAAGCGTGTTTATGAGCGATATAATTATTATATACCTTCATTAAATTTTTTGATATATGGTCATATTTATAACGTTGCAACCGATATAGATTAAATTATAAGAAAAATTATTGATTTTCCACTTACTAATATTTATTTAGATATATGTTTTGAAAAGCAAATTAAATAATATATATATATAATCTATAATGATATAAATGGCATGATATACGAATTATATATATATAATAATATATATATATTATATATATAATTATATATATATTGTATTATATATATATATAATATATATATTAATATAATATATATCTTATATATATATATATATTAGTATATAATATATCTATATTATATATATATATCTAATATATAATAATATAATATATATATATATATATATATATAATAATAATTATCTATATATAAAATATATAAGTATATAATTATATATTATATATAATATTAATATATATAATTATATATTATATAATAATTAATATATTATATACTATATTAATTAATACGATATATTATATATATATATATTATATAATTATATATTAAATTAAATAGCTATATTTTATTTTATTTGAGATAATACTTATTGATAGCTGTAGAGATAAATAGTATGAGGTAGAGGAGCCATGCTTACCCTGGCTCATTTGCACTTGTAATGTCTAAGTAAATATATGTTTATATCTATACACTCAATCTACATTAAACTTCGTTGTTTGACCTATATACCAATCGAAATTCGTACTCGTTTTGAGATAAATATTTATGTAGATTAGTTAACGACCATTATTTTTTTTATATAACTAATCGAGTAAGGTATATTAAGAATTTAGATACGCATATATATAATATGAGGGCTTTTTATATTATATGTGCTTACTACATATATATAATCGTAATTAGGGAATTATAGTATACGTATTAAGATATTTCCTGATAACTGTTGATATATACATAATAATTTTGTCAACTAGTCTGATGGGGAAGAATCAATGTAGATATAATATATACTTGTATGCTCTATGAGAAGGTACTCTCCATAAACGATAGAAGTGGGGAGTGTTAAAACATTAATATAGTATAATTAATATTATTATTATCTCACAAAGTAATATTGAAATATAGTGAATCAATGTAGATATTAAGTATTATTATATGTATAAGTCTAGCTAGATGATAACAGTATTATTACCTAACTTGTGTATTGAGAATATTATCAAATTCTGAATACTCATTTAGTGTATATCTATGATAATTGTTTAGTGAGGTAATTCTCACTAAGTGTTATATGATACCAATACTCCTGTTAAATTATATAGTACTTATAACATTTAATTAGTGTTGCTATGGGATATTAATTTACAATAGATAGAGAAATAGTATTTTAATATTGGTAATAAACTAATAAATAAATAAAATACATAAATTTTTGAAACCACTATTGATATAGTAAATGATATATAAATGTATTTGACTTTCTTAATTAGTATAGCTACATATAGTGTGTTATACATAAATTACTAAATAAAATATATAGCACAATTTAATGAGTGAGTTTGAAGTATAAAAAAGTAGTCTGTGTATTTAATGTTGATGACAAAACTCTTAATCATATAACTTATGTTAATATTCTAAATAAATTAATTAAAGGACACAATTTTATGGTAGATTGTATAGTTTACTTATTTATACATTACTATTAGTACAATCATAGTTATTTATATTATATTTTGGCTCATATTTAATCTAATAACTAATTTAGTCAAATATTAAATGAACTGTAATTCACGTGTATATAATAGCCTACATTATTAAATTCAATGAAATGGTCAATAAGGTAATCATAATATATAGTTTGCAGCTAAAAGAATATTCTAAATCACGTAAATAATTTTAAATAAGCGTGTTAGTATAACTGAACAACTGCATGCTACTGTCTTATTATTTAGTCCTATAAGAGAGACTTATTATTATTATTATTAGAAAATAAGGTACAAAATTTATTTTCCTTTTAAAAAAATTTATTATTCCTTAATAAAACTTATTACAATATTAAAATAATAAAAATAACTTATATTTGTGGCACTATACATGTAATATATGTGATTTTTCTAAGGTGCACTAGAGTGAACGATTATACGTAATTTTCTACGTATATTATTGCTTAAATTAGAGTAATAACTGGAGATATTACTTGTGGAACATTTTTGAAATTAAGCGAGCAAAGGCAAATACACATCACATATGATTCAGAATGAAATTATATTTATTTATATAAATTTATATGTATATAAATTGTAAATGTAATGTAAGACAATGTGAATATTTCTCCTTTTAAGCAGAGAACACGACTATTTCGGTGATCAGAAGCTATGATGGTGTCGTTTCATTGATAAGGATCTCATCAATTACGTAAGACATTTCTTTCTGGATTTACTCTCTAAAAATTCTGAAATGAAGAGATATTGGTCTATTTATAACGAGATATATCACATTAATATTATGAGTAAACTTGTTAGAGCTTAGGTTTGATGGGTTGCCTCATAATGGCTTGTTTTGTGTGGGATAGTGCAATAGAAAATGAGGTTAAATTTAAGAGATCATACAAACCAATTTTTTCGAATTGTTGTTCTCATCGTTTAAATTTATAGTAATTAATGACTAAATGCTGCTCCAGAATTTCGAAACAGTTGGATTTGTATAAACAATTTATAAAAAATTTTCCGTGAAGAGGCAGAAATAACGGTAGAAAATATAACTTGTATTTGTATACCATATGCTGCAATTTTTTATAAAATAGAACTATTAAGAAAATTTTTAGTCAATAAAATTATGCATAAAAATCTCTCATTTATCCAGATGTAATCGCACCCTGAGATGCGCAGCATGCAGCTTTCATCAGAAGTAGGAGTCCTACATTTCTCATATGTTTAATAATCATGACGAATATAGTTCATATTTGAAGACTATAGCAAATATTCTTCTAACTAATAATTAATAAATTTGTTCAAATTGGTTGTCACATTATGAAGTTTTAAATATTTAAAACCAAATAAAGTATAACTAATGCAGTTCGTTTTTAAAGAATGTTTTTAAAAAATTCTACAGATTCTTTATTGTTGAAGATTTTTCATTACACGTACAGTATCAAAGAAAATTCCCTAGCTTCAGGGACATAACAAAGTTCTATGCGGATTGCTTATACAGTTCACTATTTATGCTTACTTGATTCGTCTATCTTATCTCGAGTATCTAAATTTTTCGGACACAATATAATCTACCTTTCTTGCATTTTGCAACCAGTTAATAAGAATTACCAAATCAAATATTTAAAATAAATAAAATTCGATCATTTAATGAATAATAAATTTGAAAATTTAATTGGAGCAGAATTTTGGTTTAATTTCTGGAAGGAATCAATAGGGAACAATAGATGAGAAAATGATTACAGCAATTACTCCAAAATCTTGCACTTTTTCCCAGCATTTGACAGTTTCAAAGTATTTCCCACATTTTACCAACTACTTATTGACATTGATAAGGTATTATAATTAGGTACGTGTGAAAACGTGAATAGCGACTATTCCAACGAAAAATTAAATGTCTATGTTTAACTGAACCTCACGGGAGAAGTTTCAATGAAAATATAATGATAGAAAGATATTATTATACTGATTTAGTGAAAGAAAAGAAATCTAAATTCTACACTTTCAAGCTAAAAGAGTAAATCTTCCAAAAATATCAAAAAGTTTTACCTCCCTATTTTGAAATAAAATATTTCGTACATTATGAAATATTTATAAATTTTGGGCTTATGTGTGGATTATCATTTTATTTGATTTTGAATACCTATATATTAATATATAAATATATATATATATATATATATTATATATATATATATAATATATATATATATATATATATAATATTATATTAAATTTGCCCCCCTAAATTTCTTGCCCTAATCGTTCCCATATAATATAAGTATTATTCTATATATATATATATATATATATATATAATATATATTTATTATATATATATAAGTATATATATATATACCAGTATATATATATATAATATATATATAATATATATATATATATATATTATATTATATATATTATTTATTTATATATCTATATATTATACTTATATATATTATATATAATATTATATATATATTAATATATATAATATATATATATATTTATAATATATATATATATATATTATATATATAAATAATATATATATAATTATATATAATATTAATAGTATATATATATTATATTATATATATATATATTATATATATATATATAATAATATTTATATATATATATTAATAATCTAGTAATATATATATTATATGATATCTATATATATATATATATATATATATATATAATAATATATAATATATATAATATATTATATTATATATTATTATAATAATATATATATATAATATATTATATATA
The DNA here is from genome assembly GCA_015478945.1 of Trachelipus rathkii. Taxonomy (NCBI): domain Eukaryota; kingdom Metazoa; phylum Arthropoda; class Malacostraca; order Isopoda; family Trachelipodidae; genus Trachelipus; species Trachelipus rathkii. The sequence goes on from JABUQX010087128.1 coordinate 15,926, forward strand.
TTTGTATATATATATATTTCATTTCTAGTACAAGTAATTCTAGGTATTGCTAATTAATACCGAGTTGTGTTTATCTATGAAATTACCAACATGTGGTTTCTATAAAAGATTAAAGTTGAAAATCAACGATATTTATTAATCGAATATGACGCCAAAACAATAATGATGGGATACAAGTCTTAGTACATATATTATATTATTTACTATTTAAATTAATACAAATGTTAAATTTACTTAGGGAAGGACGGCTCAGCTTGTCCATAATTAATATTTCCTATCGACTAAAATGTTTACCATCGGTTTTAAACCTTTTTTTTCAAAAATACATAAAGTTTTGTGAGTATAATTATTATTCTGGTTAGTGATTTAATAAAGATATAAACGAGTGATAAGGGATCATATCAATGTATTTCTTTATTTATTGAAATGATTAATAATATAGATTCAGTGTTTGAATGGCATTTATATATTGTATGTAATATTCTTTCGTTAAAAAAATTTTAATATGGAAAATTTAAGAGGAAATTACATGATTTATCTCAATACTATTAATATAAGTAGAGACATATTAAATATGATAGAATGATAACTTAATCATCGTATGTTGAGGATTTGGATTTATAGTTTATATATAGTGACATCTTGCTCGATATACCACTATAGATTGTTTATCACGTTAGTTATGTTACTGAGAACGCTAAAGCTCATTTAAATCAAGAGATATTAATTAATAGTTGTGTTTGATTTTTTAAAGAGTTAGACCAAAATAGTATAAAAGAAGATCAATTTTTTTATGATGTACTTATTGGGGAAGCTGCCGCCGCAGCCGTTGCGTACAATGATAGTGGGTTAACATAAATTGTCTGTAGTTCACATATGAAAACGAGCAAGATAATCAGAAAATTTGATCATAATACTATAGCAAAAATATATAATTATTATTGAATTATTATGAGAAAAGGTTTTAGAGAAGAGACTCATGGTATGAGGTTACTTCCATCTCAATACCTAATATTTATTTAATTATTATATCTTAAATTAAATAAAATATTTATTTACTATAAATATATTATTAAATTTAAATTCTCACTGAATGACAGGAATAATGTATTTATATTTTATAAATGAATTTCCTTTAAAAAAAATATTAATATTATTATTACTAATTTTTCTATATAAAATAATATATAAATAATAATAAATATAATAATATATTAAGAAAATAATGAATAATAATTATTATACTAATAATAAAATCATAATAATAATAATAATAATTTATATATATAATTATAATATAAATAAATCATAAATAAATATAGTCTCAATTACCGATTTTAATAAGTGGATCATTATTAATTAATTTATATTATATATTTTATTATTATTTTTTTATATAAATTATTATATTAATTAATATTATTAGTATTATATTATTATATTATATATATTAATTAGTATATATATTCATTATAAATACTTATGGTGTTAGTGAGCGTGTCATGATTTGTGGCTATAATATATATAATAATATTATAATATATATATATATAATATATATATAATATATATAAAATTATATATATATATTACTAGTATTATATATATAATATATAAGTTATATATATATATAATATGAATTAGTATATATATATATATATAATATATATATTTCTATATATATATCTTAAATTATATATATGTATTAATATATATATTTATAATATTATATTCATATATAAATATATATATTTATCCTATATATTATTAATTATATATATACTATAATATATACTATATTTTTTTAAATAATTCTATTATTATTATATATATAGTTATTATAATTTATATATAAATTACTATTAATATATATAATAGTATATAGTATATATATTATATATATAACTATATAATATATATTATATATTTTATTAATTGCTAAAAAACTATATATATATTATTATATATTTTATATTCACTTTTTATAACATAATATATATATATATATATATACGTTATTATATATATTATAAATTTTATATATTTAAATACTGTATAACATATAAATTGGTATTTGTGAGTGAACTCATCTTAAAGCTCAAATTGATAGTAGTATTTATGCTTGTTAATAGGAATCTATCACGAGAAATTCAAGTGTTATGAGTCATGCATCAAATACGCGAGAATTATAATTGATTTATTAAAATGGAGTTTTGTTCTCTGAACATTTCTTTTAAAAATTAGTTTGTGATCTATGTCATAAATCTTGATATTAAATATTGTAGTCTAGGTGTATTATCTCTAATCACATAGTTCAATAATTAGATAGTTATCGTTTATTCATATAAAAAATATTATTTTGGTCTATATATAAATGACTTTCTAGAAGCGTTGGAGGACGATCAGGGCAAAGAGATGTAATGTTTATAAAAAAGAAAATATATATTTATTTCCATACAAATTATTCATATAAAAAACGAATTTTTTCCTGCTTAATATCTCTATGAAGTAAATATCAATATTCTTGTAGTTCTCGCCGAAGTGAAAAGAATGATTGAGTTTGTGCTTGTCGCCCATAACCTCTTATACGATAGCTTCTATGAATATTTTTAAGACATATTATACAGTGGCCATTTGTGTCCACAACCAGGTAATATAATCTCCAGGCTCCTCAGATAATTCTCTATCTTAAACCTTGTCATGGCTCTCTGAATAATCTTAACTCAGGATACAATCTTAGCGTCCATGTGCATTACTCAAGTATTGTTCCCTGATTCTCTGTTAAAACTACATTATCAATATTAGTGATTCTCAGAGACCTATATTTCGGCTTGCAATATTAAGTTGATACTCGCGATCTTACACTTTAGTTGACATTCTTTAGTTATACAAGACCACCTCAAGAAGCTAATCGTCATACTGAATTATTTTGATGGATTTTTCTCCTTTCATAGCTGACAAATCAGCTACGTAATTCTTCCGTCACGATATTGGGTAATGGATTTCCTGTGCTATGCCAAATATATACAAGACTACTTATGAGTCGAAACCCGATTGTTGCGCTTATAATTATAAGCTCCTGCAAGAACACAACATAACGTTTTCTACATATCACTGTACGTAAATTGTACTCTACTAGGTACGTTTTTTTCTTATCGAAGTATTTTTCTTTAATGCAATCAACCCACTTATCATCAAGAGTTGCATGTGACAATCTCTGCTAATACTCCTCTTTGTCTTCAGGGGGTTTCCTTATTGTTAACTTCACATCATTGACTTGACGAACATGCAAATTCTTAAGATCTATAGAAGTGACCCTTTCCATTACATTTATACGTGGGACTCGTGGCCAGTATTTTTATCTACTATTCTGTTTTGGTGCAAGGCAACTCTGCTCCGCCGTTTCGTCAAGATACTAAACTATATATAGCCATAGCAATAACCGCATTTAACTCTTTTGAAGAGAGCATCGCAGAAATCTCAATGCCTTCCTCTTCGTCTTCTCCACTCTCTCTCTTATCTGTTCCATAACCCCTTGGGAAATCTTTAACACCAGAAACTGAAAAGCCTTTCATATCACATCTGAGCGGCTGTGGTGATCTACATTTCGATCTTTTAGAATGCCATAAATCCATCTATTATTATCTGGCCACTTGACTGAGTCCACCTTCTCATACCTCCGGTCTTGCGAGAGACGTCTTCCATGTTATCTAAACGGCCCTACTCGTCTTAGGCGAAAACATACTGACCTTCTTAATGGCATAATACTTCCACCTATATTTTAATCCGTATACACAGCGTGACAAGAAGATATCGAAAAGGCTGCCACTTTTTTGGAAGGTCTTTCTATTCATTGCCCTCAACGAAATAGATGCTCTCTATACTTCGATCCGTTTTAGTTTGAATATATGTTAATGGACTTTATCATTGCATATATCAAACATATCGACGACATTAATTTCGGCAGTACAATCGTTTTCTTTACCCTTATTCCTGCGTAATTGGATCCCGATCAATACCCTTTCCTTAGAAGTTCATACTACGTATGATATCTATGTAATTTTTTCATCGGAGAGTTACCTGAGAATAAAATGAAAAAAAAACATCTGCGAGGACTCCGTAATTTCATTCCTCCACAGAGTTGAAGAAGTCCAATTTGATTATGTACTGAAGACAATTATTCATTTCCGTCTTTTCCTAGAAATCCATCTTATAGGAGAGAATGTATTTATGTGTGTTGCTTCGCATTATACTTCGTCAAACATCTTTGGGATCATTAACCTATACCAGTTTCTTTCTAGAAAATGGACTTTCTCATCCTTGAGAAAAGACGTCTATCTCATTCGAAAGTGAATCCAAACTGCTATCCCTCGTTGGCTCCTAGAAGACCTTAAGCAGATCCCGGTGAATGCCCCGGAATCAGCACTTCATAAAAATATGCAATTTTATACAATTATAAGATACATCAAATACGCCGTCTTTTATTCCTTGTGTCTGTTGTGCAAAGCTGGGTTCGTCATTTTTCTTTGATAATAATACGCCAAAACACCACCCTATAAACACTTCAAGAGTAACTTCGCGCTGTGCAACTTGGACTAAAGCAGAAGAAGAAGATGGCAGTTGTTCTGCAGAAATTCCCAGAATCATTCCTCTTTCAACGATACATGCCACATACTTTCCATGTAATTTTCTCTTGCTTGGAAATGTTCCCATACTGCGATATCCTGTTCTCAACAGATAGCAGACCTGGCATTATCTATTTGACGCTAAGTCCACTGATTCTATCCAAAGTGTCGTTACGACTAGAACAGCCAGAAATACTAGTGTGGGCTATTATGGTGTTCCATTAACAAAATGTGTTTATAATTATGGCCCAGCTCATCATTATATGCTTATACTTGAAAATACTCGGCTTTCGATCGTGAATCTTCGTATGAGCAGTAAAATCAAATACAACAAGTGCGAGTATTCCCTGCCTCTTATCCTATTTCATAGGCATATGTACGACTTTATCTAAGGATGTCATTTGCATATTGTGCACTGATCACAAACTTCTACTGGTCTACAGCTCTTCAATTCTTCTATCAGTGCCAGCTGATCAATCAAGCATAGCGTTTCCATCCCTTATTGTCTTTAATAGTCAGAATTATGTTTATCAATATTATATTTCTTATTGGTCCAGATTATATACATTTGTGGAAGATGCTTTTAAACTCCCGGGGATATTCCCCTCTTTTCGTTATATTCTCTTATTCGAGCTTTTGGACGCTCTTGGCATTTCCAACAGCACTCCGTTGCTTCAACATAGAGACCCGGAGTTGTAAGGTATAATCTTCATTGCTCCGCTCCTAATCATGACAACGTGCGTCCTCTCATTCTTATCTGTCTACAAAGATAAATCTCTACAGGATATAGGTTTTGTATCTACTTTCATTCCCAGAATTTCTCACGACCATTTTTCGACCACGAAAATCTTGTCGTCTTATGAGCGAGAGTCTACTCAACAATTCTTCCTATATCAAACTACGGCAATCTTTATCGGGAGTACTAAGCACCTTTCTGAGCCCACTTTCTCTTACTCATAAGACTTTTATGTGGTCGTGGCCACTACAAACATGGTACGCCCTGAATCCATCATACAAATAATTGGTTGCTTGTTCTGTCTGTACACAGCAGCCTGCCAACCAACTTTTTTCGACATGTCAGTACTCTCCAACATTGCGCATATTAAACCTCCTTTTGCGTCCATTCTTTGCTCTGCCTTTCCCATTTGGAAATACACGCAAACCTACCATCTTTTCGAGGAACCAATCTAATTGAACATTATCCTACGGTTTCATTAACTCTTTATCGTGACATCCGAGTAGGGCCAATTTCCTGCCCTTTCCATCCTCCTTGCCGACCATATCTTTTCAGCTCATTCTTCAGACATGTTACTCACCAGGCATTGCCAAAAACAGCTAGTGTGACATTAATCGATATTCCTTACCCACCGTGACACTACGACTCTTCAAAATCTATCGCCGGCATTTGATTTTAATGCCAGAATTGCGGTATCCTATGCACTTTTGCATAAATATCCATTCCGCCTCTACCTCTCTAAACTTTATTCTTGAATAGAGAACCACACATGGAAGATAATTCTCTCAACGAGCTTTAATCACACTTGATTGGATCTGTTACACAGGCTCCCGTACACAGCGCTATCATACATCATCAAACTTATTGATAGGCCCTTATAACTATTAAACGGATCCCATTTCGATTCACTGTATCGAGTACACTATCATATACGCGACATTACCTGAGAACTGGTACTACTGGTCTTATCTTAAGTCATAGATGCCACTCTTTATTAAGTTTCTTTTTTTGTCGAACTAATCTCCTTGACATGAACTCATTCGGTTCTCGATTCTCACGTTGTCTTCCTGAATTTTTCTCTTCTTTAAGTAAACGCAGTCACAACTGAATATCACAATCGTCTACTGTGATCTTGAAGCTCTCTTCTAGAGCAACTCGCTATAATACAGTCGAATTCCTTAGCGACTGACTTATCTATGAGAAATTTATTGGTCAATTACACTTTGTATACAAACTTCGTTACTCTTCGACAGACTAACTCAATATCCTATTTCGTATGCCCTTTCCCATGTCTACTTTCATCATTACCTTCCTGCCGCAATCATCCTCCAAACTTTGTACCCCATGCATTCTCTTATTAGTGTGATAGCTATTAGCGGATCGCAGCTCTGAGATAAGTCTACCTTATTTCCGTGACTACTTATAAGATTCTTCTGAAGGATTGAATAACTCTTGCTAAACAAGAAACTAACTTTATCTACTGATAACGGATAATGCACTGTACGGTAGCGTTTCTCAAATTAGTCGTTTTGAAGCTTGCCTTGTCTCATCTTCTCCCTCTCGCCTATTTCTAGCTCAAGATGGTATTTTATATTCCTAGACTCTCCTGAGAGATGATTATACAAGAACAAACGGTTATGTCTCATAATCTTCTGACTCCTACTGCAACAGGTAACCGGCTTTTTAGTTGTCTCGAACGCAATCCAGTTTGAAACTTGCGGTTTTATTAGTGCATTTGCTTAGAAAAGAAACTAATGTAAAATAATTCCATTTCCCGTTTAAAATTTAATAATAATAGTCGTTTAAAAAAATTTAATATTTAAGAGTAATTTTCATAGAAATTTTAGTGTAAAAATACGTTCCACTTTTATGGGACGAAGTGTGTATGTTACTCTCTCTTTCTTGTTTCTCTCTATATCTTTCTCTCTCTATTTTTCATTTATATCTTTTCTTTTTCCTTCTTTATTTTCCTTCTTCCCTTATTATTCTTGCTTATTATATCTTTTATTTCATCTGCACCTCTATTAGTTCTCTTATTTTCTTTTCTTCTTTCTCTTTTTTTTTTTTTCTTCATCTCTTCTTATTCTTTTCATTCATTCTTAGCTTCTTCTTATTTTCTTCTCTTTCCGGCCCGCATAACACTGTTTAACTGGGTCCACCTGAATCTATTTATTCTTTACCTTCCTTAGTCTTGTCTTTTTTCTTTTTGACCGCTTTTTTCTGGTCCGGCCGACCTCTGAGTGCACTTGGTCCGGGGCAATCACTCACCTTCCCCGTTATCCCATTCATTGTTGCAGTGACCAGTTCCAAAACCCAGCCGCCGGTTCCCTTCCCGCCTGACGAACGAACCAGATCTCATCTTTCGTTAATGTAACCTCAGTTTTTCACTAATATCCTTCGACTCTGCCCTTCATTGCCCCACATTCCGTTTTCTCTATATCTATACTCTTGTATTATAATTCGTATTCATCTATTCGCTTCATATTTCTTCTCTCTCTTTAAATATCAATTCGTGTATTATCTCCTTCTTTAATTTTTATTCTATTCTATATCTATATATATAATATATATATATTATCTGCTGTAATTATATTAAAGAAAGGGTGTGTGAGAGGTAATCCATAATCTGCGCTTTTCCAAATATTTGGTCCCATAAAACCGATCAAAAAGTATAGGAAAATGATTTCCTTCATTATTTAATAAAGACTGCTATAGTTCATGTCTTTTCTATCTTTAAATATTATTATATTTTAAAAACTTATATTATTTTATGGTCCTTTAACCGGCCAATTAATATGGTATTGATTTTCGATAGAACATTTTAATATTATATTGATTTTTCTCTGGTGCAAGTCAAAGAGGAGGTAAAAATCCAAGTTTGGGCCCAATCCAAGTAAAATTTAAGGTGTTTATAGTTTGAAATAAGGTATTCGAAATAGACCTAGAAGTGTTGATGTTGTAGTAGATATTCAGATTGAGCAAAGTTTAATCGTCTGGTTAGAGTTTGATAGATAAGAATGAAGCTGTGTAGAGAGCCTTGTAATATACTCTTCCAATGGAGAGTATGCGTTTGGAGAGTAAAGTCAGTGAACAATGTTATATCGATGAATAAAGAAAAGTTAAGCAACACCTTGAAGGTAGGGACGTTGATGATAGAATCTTACTCACTTCAAGGGGATAGTGCGTAATGAAACCCCCAGATGTAGGATATCATACATTAGCGAGAACAACTCAAAGAGCAAACAAAGTGTGGGTGAGGAATTTAGAGCCCCATGAAACCCCAACCTCTTGGAAAAGAAATGTAATCTTGCCCAATTAGATCTCGAGAAAACAACAAGAATAATAATAAGGAATTGAAATTTCACTTGAGGTAGATTATTGTTTTTTTTATTTAGAATATATAACAAATTATATTATTATATTATTATATATATATAATATATATAATAAGTTTAGTATTTATATAATTATTATATTATATATAATATATATATTATATATAATTATTTATATAGTGTAAACTCCTAACAAAGCCTCAATGTTGTAAATATCTGTTGTACTACGAAAAATTAATATTTGAATTGATAATATTTAGTAAGCATGTTATTATTAAAATAGTTCATAATTATGTCACAATTATTGTTTAAAGATGAAGATATTAGTCTGGTTAAATTTTTATTTCAGCACATTAATTTCGTTAAATGAAAGAATGCGAGCTCGTCGTACTCTCCGATGTTGCCATAATTAGTTTTTTTTTTAATAAAAGATCACCTGTAAACCGTGAGATGAAGGAGTCGGCTTTCGGCGCTAACGGTGGAACGACGGGGGGGGATTAGTCCTGTTGTCCAGTCGCTAGCCCTAAAAAATCAATTTTCCTATTTCATACGCCTGATGCTCCACAATATGTATTATTTCTGTATATCGAGTTTTGAGATATACTTAGGGCTTTGGAGTTTGACCTATATAATATTATATATAATATATATATTATATATATTATTTATATATTCTTATATTATATATATTAGTATTTTGTGTTGTGTGTGTGGTGTGTGTGTTGTGTTGTTGTTGTGTGGTTTGCGGAGTTCTGTGGTATGTGTGTGTAGGTTGTGTGTGTGACAAATTTACAAATTTATTTATGCTTTAATTTTTCGTTTTTTGTATTTTTTTTTATTTATTTTTGTTTTTAAAAATGATAATTTGAAGAGGAATATAATTTATTATATAATACTAATATATATAATATTTTATATATCATTATATATATATATATATTTATTATATATAAATATATTATATATTAGTATATATATATAATTAATATATATTATAATATATATATTAATATTTAATTATATATATATATATATAAATATAAACTAAGAAAAAATATATATTGCATATATTGGTATACATTCATAATAAATTAGTCTAGCAAATATAATAGATAATAATTAATAAATAGTCTGTCGAGTTGAAATTGATCAACTTTATTCTTTATTTCAATAGTTTAGAAAAACACTGCCAATGATTTAGTGGTGATGACATGCATTCAGAAGTTCGATCTATTTATTTATTTGTTGGAAAATTTTGTTTATAACATAAGTTTAAAAAGTAGTTTTAAAAAGTAAAAAACTTACAAAATCCAAAATAACATATTTGAATTAACGTATATAAGTTATTCCAAATGTTAAAAAAAATAAACTAAAAAAATCAAAAAAAAAAAAAAAAATTCAGGGGGCTCGGCTGACGGGGGACTCAGAGGGGGACGTTTCCCACACCAGTAGGGAGGGGCGAAGAACCCGCGACATCCCATAATGAACAAAGGGGGGTTCCCGGAAGACTTATCCCGAGAGGTGAATGATAGTCTATGCTGTTCGTTCCCCAGAAGGCGAGAGACCCGATTCTGCTCTTTGCGGTTTACCCCTGGTATTCTCTTAGTTAAATAAAAACAAATTAAAACGACGGAGCGTAAAACGTACTGTGTCCTATAATATATTTTGATATGTCCGTCACCTCTTAATGCCTGTTAGGATAGTATCTGAAAAAAAAAAAAAAAAAAAAAAAAAAAAAAAAAACCCCTGAATTTTAATACTACTTGAGTCGTAAAACATACCTAACGGGGTTTCTCCAGTGTTCCCCCAAACTTGTGCTTTCGAGTTTGTATATGCCTTGGTAAAGTACTCCAGTTTATTCTATCAACTTTAAAATATTTTATTTAGCATGTGCTGAAAAAAAGGGAGGATAACCTTTCCCAGAGTTTAATTATTATTTCTTCACTTGAAAAAAAAATTATGTCCAAGGTCTCCTAATCTATGCTTAATAAGGGCATTTAGAAATATCCAAATAATTATAATTTAATGTCGGATCATCTGAATGATTGCGGTAGAAATGCTGAATTGGTGAACTTATCCTTTACTCTGTTTCTTGGTCATCGGATTTTTTGGCATTTTGTTGAATCTTATATAGTATGAAGCTGGACAAATCGAAAGCTTTCGGTTTTGAATTTGGCAAAAGCTCTTGGTATCTACACTTGCCTCTCCTCTTTCGATGTTAAAATTCTGTCATTATTTCAAGAAATGACATAAATAAATTAAATAAACCAACAATAATAGAACTCTTTAAAATGATTTACCTTAATTGTTGACTATAATTTCTTAGGAGTCTTTTTTTGCACATTTCTTACCTTAAAGTTGAAAATATCCGTATCTACTATAAATAACGTAGTGCATAATGTTTGGGGAAAGCGATGTAAAGGAAGGCAAATGATCACATATTCTACGGTCGAAGATAATGGTGATTGACATCAGTTTTTTCCCTGCAATCATTTTAACAGTTTATTTCCGCCATTGCTAACCTCAAAGCTGAATGGGAAATCTTACAGAAAAAAACTGTGAAAAAATTGGAATTCTGACAGAAAATAAATGGGAATCTAAAAGTGTAGTGTGCTGAAATATTGAAGTATCTTGTATTATCATCTAAAAAGGAAGAGTAGCTTATGGTATATATTTGCGAATATTTGATTCATTTCGTCCTCTTTTATTCGATAACTTATATTCTCAAAGGATAACTTTTATCTATTAACGCAATATTTTGAGAAGAAACATGTACAATAAATAAAACAGTTGCCAACTACAAATAAAGAATGAAAAAGCTTAAAGGTTAGATAAAGGAAAGGTTATAATTTTTTTATATATATTATGTAAAAAATAAATAAATAAATAATTGCAATATGTAAAACACAGTCAACAAGCGAATACAATTTAGACATGAAAAGTCGGATGTTTCACATGAAAATTAAAATCCTGATGATTAACTGTTAGAATAACATTTGGAGAATCTTCATTGGCAATAATATAAACTTTCACTTAATTTCCTTTTATATCGAGATTAATATAATTCCATTTAATTCTCATTTCCTTTAAAGGGAAGTTATTCTTATTAGATTCTTTTTCCAAGTTTGAATAATGCCTCAACACTAAATTTTATAAAACTTATTTTAAGATAATATTATTATCTTTGTAATTGACCCAATAATGAGAAATATGAAAGACAATCTGTTTCTAAGTTCATCTGTAAAATTATTGACACTATATAATTCTAACTCTAAAATTGATAAAATGCAAATAATAATTAAACCTTTTAAATTCATTCTTCCTGGACAGTAATAATAATAATAATAATAATAATAATAATAATAATAATAATAATAATAATAATAATAATAATAATAATAATAATAATAATAATAATAATAATAATAATAATAATAATAATAATAATAATAATAATAATAATAATAATTTCATAATTTTATAATATGTAAAATAATGATAATGATAATGATAATGATAATGATAATGATAATGATAATGATAATGATAATGATAATGATAATGATAATGATAATGATAATGATAATGATAATGATAATGATAATGATAATGATAATAATGATAATGATAATGATAATGATAATGATAATAATAATAATAATAAACTACTACTACTACTACTATTGCTAATAATAATAATAATAATAATATTTTATATATTGGCAATATCCACATTTAATAATTGTGGATGCGGTTGCGGATACGGATATTTCAAAATCGTTAATTGCAGATGCGGATATATATGTCAAATTTAATGCGGATGTTACGCGGATGCGAATGTAACATACATCACTATTTCTTACTCTCTATGATTTTCCAATGTTCTCTTGTATTATTTTATATGTTTTCTTTGTTGCTATTTTTTCAGCATTTTTGTACGTTTATAAATTTCCAAGACTGCTTTGTATCGTTTTCTTTTTAAGTATACCTAAATACTTACATTTTCTTAAATTTTTGGTACTTTAAGGGCTAACTCGCTTAGAACATAAAAATTACATTTTTAACATCCTAGTTTTGCGTAATTCAAAGAAAGTATTTTTTAGTCTTTATTAAAACAATATAAACAAAAGAGTAAGTTAAGATAAATAATTTCATCTAATTTAGAAAATAATAAAAATAAGTACATACTTACATATATATATACACGCATACATACATACATACATATATACGTACATATATTAAATATTATGAACCTTTGGTATTTTTAATTAAGACTTCTTATTGACTTAAAGTTGATAAGTACGACGTTTTTAAATGTTAGTACTAAATGAAACGAGTGAAATAGTCATCGTCTCATCGCCAACTTGAAGCTGAAGATATCTTTTATATATATATATATATATATATATATATATATATATATATAGTATATATATATATATATATATATATATATATATATATATATATATATATATAGTATATATATATATATATATATATATATATATATATATATATATATATATATGTATATATATATATATATATATATATATATGTGATGGAATATTGGTGTATGGTGTCTTCCCAATTTGTTTATACCATTCTCATTGTCTAACCTGAGGCTGACTCTGGGGCCATGCTGACAACGTCCCATTTTCTTCCAACCTGTCGCATCTGTAAGCTGATCGGAGAAGATGGAGGCTAATCAACTTCTCCTGACGATGCATTTTCCGGACACTCAGTTTGGGTTCAGAATCATCGCCCCATTAGGGAACCCTTTCTCCGGTTTGGGCCAATATCTGCGAAGCTTTCTCTCTATTAAAATGGTCCTGCCTGTTTTCTTCGACCTCGAAAAGGCTTACGATTCCACATGGAGAATGGGAGTTCTCCATAGTTTACACTCGCTGGGCCTTAGGGGACAACTTCCCCTCTTCCTTCAGTCTCATATGTCAGGTAGATCTTTCCGGGTTCGCTGTGGCACCACTCTGTCTCATCATTTTGACACGGTTGAGGGGGTGCCGCAGGGAAGTGTACTCAGCGTCCTGCTTTTTGCTCTCGGTTTCAATGATGTCATTGCAAGCATCCCATCTTCAGTTCGGTGCTCTCTCTCTGTGGATGACCTGACTTTGTATGTTTCTGGAGTCAAACTTTCATGCATGGAACGACAGATGCAGCTGGCCGTCAATGGGGTAGCTTCGTGGTGTGATTCACTGGGTTTTACCTTCTCTGTAACTAAGACGAAGACTGCTTTTCCGTAGAGGTGATTAACGGAATAGACGAGGGGATTTGTCTTCCTTGCTGACCCTCTATGACTCACCCATCCGCCCCGAGTCGGAAGTGAGGTTCTTGGGTCTGTTATTGAATGCCTACTTAACATATCTCCCCCTCCCCCATATCCTCAATCTGAAGAATAACTACCGCCGCTTATTGGACCTCTTACGCCACCTTACATCTACATCTTGGGGTGCTGATCTAAAGGTCATGCTTCGTCTGCTGCTCATGTTGGTTAGGTCAAAATTGGATTTTGCGTGTGTGATATACGGACAGGCGTCTCCGGCATACTTGCGCCTTCTCGACCCCGTACAATATGACGGTCTGCGGATAGTTCTTAGAACGTTTCGTTCTTCGCCAAAGGAGAGTTTGGAGGTGGAGGCTGGGAAAACATGTAATTTACTCCTTGTTTCTCCGCCTTCAAATCTCCAAACCATCGCCTTTCACTAGTCTCATCGCAATGGTTCCTCATAGACCTGCCTCTTGACTGTTTGCTGAAGTTGTAGCGTATGTCTTCCGTTTTCTGCGCCTCCCTGTGCTGCCCGTTTTATATTTTGACTACGGTAATGTCTGCCCTTATTGGTTGTATCCACCCCTTGTGGTGTGCACGAAGTTGTCTGCTTTATATAAATCCGGAGACCATTCCTCTCTACGGAAGGCTTCCTTTCTGTCTCACCTGGCTCTCCATGCGAGCTCGGTTAGCATCTACAGCGACGGCTCACGGCGAGAGGGTGGTGTGGGTGCATCAGCAGTCTTTCCGGAACTCACCGTGTCCCACACTTCCTTCTGACTCATCCGTCTTTACGGCCGAGTTAGTTGCGGTGACTGGTTATTGAAAGGATTCTGACTCTAGATCTGCCAGACACACAAGATTTTTTCTGACAAGCAGAGTGCTCTTGCACTACAAGCTCGAATGACCAGACACCCTATAGTTTCTGATATCCAAAGGTTTCTATGTATTCTGCATGCAAGACACAAGCATTTGACATTTTGCTGGATTCCATCTCACGTGGGTATCCTGGGTAACGAATTGGCTGACCTGAAAAATTACCTGTCGATGATACTTCCCTGTAGCCATCCTGCTGGGACACCTCCCAGCTGGGCTTATTTCTGCTCCTGACTCGACTAGGGCTTCCTGCTTGTTGGTTTGAGATAATCAAAGATAAACTGCGCATTATGTGTTTCCTCAGATTTGTCGTCTTCGCTGCAGCGTCGGCGTCAGTGGTAATGGCGTTTCACTGTTACAATATGGCAGTGAAGATCCTTGTTATATGTCCTTTTCTGCCATTCCCAGAGTGTCATCCGGTTGTGAGACCTACAACTTCCAGACACCGGTTTTAACCTATGTTACACCACACCTTTCCAACTAAGACGAAGACTGCTTTTCCGTAGAGGTGATTAACGGAATAGACGAGGATTTGTCTCTTGCTGACCCCTCTATGACTCACCCATCCGCCCCGAGTCGGAAGTGAGGTTCTTGGGTCTGTTATTGAATGCCTACTTAACATATCTCCCCCTCCCCCATATCCTCAATCTGAAGAATAACTACCGCCGCTTATTGGACCTCTTACGCCACCTTACATCTACAACTTGGGGTGCTGATCTAAAGGTCATGCTTCGTCTGCTGCTCATGTTGGTTGGGTCAAAATTGGATTTTGCGTGTGCGATATACGGACAGGCGTCTCCGGCATACTTGCGCCTTCTCGACCCCGTACAATATGACGGTCTGCGGATAGTTCTTAGAACGTTTCGTTCTTCGCCAAAGGAGAGTTTGGAGGTGGAGGCTGGGAAAACATGTAATTTACTCCTTGTTTCTCCGCCTTCAAATCTCCAAACCATCGCCTTTCACTAGTCTCATCGCAATGGTTCCTCATAGACCTGCCTCTTGACTGTTTGCTGAAGTTGTAGCGTATGTCTTCCGTTTTCTGCGCCTCCCTGTGCTGCCCGTTTTATATTTTGACTACGGTAATGTCTGCCCTTATTGGTTGTATCCGCCCCTTGTGGTGTGCACGAAGTTGTCTGCTTTATATAAATCCGGAAACCATTCCTCTCTACGGAAGGCTTCCTTTCTGTCTCACCTGGCTCTCCATGCGAGCTCGGTTAGCATCTACAGCGACGGCTCACGGCGAAAGGGTGGTGTGGGTGCATCAGCAGTCTTTCCGGAACTCACCGTGTCCCACACTTCCTTCTGACTCATCCGTCCTTACGGCCGAGTTAGTTGCGGTGACTGGTTATTGAAAGGATTCTGACTCTAGATCTGCCAGACACACAAGATTTTTTCTGACAAGCAGAGTGCTCTTGCACTACAAGCTCGAATGACCAGACACCCTATAGTTTCTGATATCCAAAGGTTTCTATGTATTCTGCATGCAAGACACAAGCATTTGACATTTTGCTGGATTCCATCTCACGTGGGTATCCTGGGTAATGATTTAGTCGACCTGAAGCAGCAGCTGTCGATGATACTTCCTGTAGCCATCCTGCTGGGACACCTCCCAGCTGCTTATTTCTGCTCCCGACTCGACTAGGGCTTCCTCGCTTGTTGGTCGGAGGATAATCGTGGTGACAAACTGCGTAACATAAAGCCTTCCCTGGGGATTTGGTCGTCTTCTCGCCGCAGTCGGCGTCAGGTGGTGGTAATTGGCCATACTAATGTTACACATGGCAAGGGAAGATCCCACTATATGTCCTTTCTCCCATTCCCAGAGGCCACTTTCTCGTGAGTTGTCAGACTCTTACAACTTCCAGACACCGGTTTTAACCTATGTTACACCACACCTTCCAATACCGCGCCTCATTTATACGCAGAATCACACTTCGCCAGTGACGCGATCTTGCTTTCCTTCGATCTGTCTCTTTGCTCCTATAAAATTTAAATTCTCGAATTCCCTTCACTTGTGTTCAGTTTAGAGTTACCCCTGTATTTAGTTCTTGACTCAGTATCGTCGTTTTTTATATTCTTTCAATGATATATGCAAAACATATTTTTACCCATTTTAGTTAGTTATCTACTTATGATTATGATTTTTCTCTCACTTCCGATTCAGGAATTTTGAATGATTAATGCTTGTGCCATGTATCCACTTCTCATTCGTCTTTTAAAGACTGCTCTACAGTTTCCTACCTTTTAATTAACTAAGACTCAGTAGACAGTATTTCTGTTTATTTATATACAGAAAAAGAGAAAAAATAAACACAAAAAAATAAATAAAAAGTATATATATATATATATATATATATATATATATATATATATATATATATATATATATATATATCCCCCACCACCCAATCTTCTCTTTCCCAGGTAAGGTGTGCAACATGCACCGGAAACAGAAAAGTAGTAGAAGAACAAGACTCAAATCGAAAAGAAAGCCCAGCCTTACCGCCTCCTTTATACCCTTTAGTGAGAACTCGTCGCAGTCAGAAAATTCACCTAGAACTTCATGCGACGGACCCTCACTATAGTATCTCTTCAATGTGAGGTTCATCCCTTGACCCAGGTGGGCCACTATCATACGTCCTTCCAAAACCCCGCCATTCACTTCTATTATGCCCCTTTTTTCGCCTTTGCAAACTCGCATTTCTCTCCTCCAGGCATTCCTTTACTGACTCAATCCACTTTTCTCGGTATCCCAGTCAGCACGCACACTCCATTATACATTCGCTTAACCAAACTACTATCATCCATCCTCTCCACATGACCAAACCATCTCGACGTACTTTCATTTATTCTCATTTACTCCCTTCTTCCCACCACACAACCCTCTAATACGTTCATTCCTCATTTTATCAATTCTTTGCACACCTAACACACCCCTAAGATTGCCCATCTGAACACTTTGATCTTTAGAACTGTACCTCTTATTCCAGACCATAGTCTCACTACTATACATTAACACAGGTAACAAAATACCCTCATGTATGATCCTAGCGCACACAAGACTTCGTCCCTTTACATCCACCAAGGCTTTAATTGAACCAGCCACCTTCTTGTTATTCAGACTTTCCTACTGCTCTCCGCATCATTCGTTCCTTTTTCACCCAACATATATCCTAAATATTTAAATCCAGACACTTGTTCCAGCTGCTCACAATCTAACATAACTTCACACCGAGGACTGTCCAAACTCTCACCCATAACCTTACAATTATCTACGTTTACTTTCAAACCCCCTCCTTTTCCCCACCTGCCAAACCTCTCTACCAATCCTCTCAAACTCTCTTCAGATTCACCATACAAAACCAAATCATCCGCATATAATAGGTAGGGCACAATCCACTCTCTTCCATTCTCCATCATTCTAACACCATTCCCTGCCACCCCCACCTCTAATTCTTTCATAACCTCATCCATATACAAATTGAATAACCAAGGAGCCATAACACATCCCTGCCTACTCCGCTATTAATATTGAACCAATCACTTTTGACACCATTTATTCTTACACACGCTTCACTATCGTCATATATACTTTTGATTCCATTCGAACTACTGACTACCACCAACCCCATATATCACTAGCACCTGCCAGTATGAGCTCCTATTAATCCTACTATCATACGCCTGTTGCAAATCCATAAACAAATACAACTTATTTCTTCTCCTCATATTTTCCTAAATCATTTGTTTCAATGTAAAATATTTGATCCACACACTTACCAATTCCCTAAACGCACCTTGTTCACCAATCAGTCCTTCAGTCACCGTTGACGCACTCTTCTTTCGACCCTCCTCAAAATATATAGCCTCCTACAACACTCAATAACCATCACCCTAATACTCTTATCTCCCTACCCTTTATATATAAGGGTACTCCATTACTGTTTCCACCAATCCTCGGAACTATACCTCCATAAACGCTTTATTACACAACTTCCAAATCCAATTAATCACCATCTCGCCTCCGTTCTTGATCATTTGACCAGTAATTTCATCTATACCAGCAGATTTACCATTCTTCAACTTTCTCACTCTACCTATTACCTCCTCCTTACTAATGACCTATTCCCCAGAATACCTATTCGTTCTTGCACCATCAAACCCACACACGTTCACTATCACCTCTTCATTACTGCCAATATCTTACAGATTTTTGAAGTGTTCTTTCCACACTCCCCCTCGCATCCATTTCACCAGTTACAAAAGCACCATCCCTATTCATTATTCTAAGCAGGTACCCCTTATTCTCATTCTTAACCTTTCGCCCTTCCTTCCAGAAGAACTTCCTATTCCTTTGGAACTCCTCATTCATCTTCCTTACCTCTTCTTTTCTCCTACGTATGCACCTTTTAGTATATCTTTTTCATTATTAAAATTATTATTATTATTATTATTATTATTATTATTATTATTATTATTATTATTATTATTATTATTATTATTATCCCCCCGTTAACGTACCCCACCTTGTCGGGGTGGGGGGGCTCAGATACCTTTTCCGAATGGTATCTGCGAAGTGGTTGTACGTTTTTTGTTTTTCGTTGATTTTTCCCCCTTTTTGTGGTTCCCCTCCTTTCCATTTATGTTCTTTGGTTTCTTATTTTTGTTTGTATTATTGTTTTTCTTATTTTTATTCCTTTTGTTTTTATTATTTTATTATTTTTATTATTTTTATTTTTTTATTATTTTGTTACTTTTCTTCTTATTTTTATTATTATTCTTCTTATTATTATTCCCGTTCCCCTTACCCTTCCCTTCCTCAGTTTATGTCCCTTCTCCTCCGTTTTCTGTACGTACTACCCTACGTATCCCTTATCTCTCTCTCTCCTGTCTCCAACTTAAGCTGTTTTCATTTTTGCCAGCTGTTGTCTCTGTGTGTGTCATATGCCCACTTTGCCCTCCTTCCTACGTGGGTAGGCAGGTTGCAACAGGTTTTTCTGCTCCTTTTCCGCGCCTATTGTAGGGGTCTGAACCTTGCCCTAACTCCAGAGGAGGCTGTCCTCCTGCAATTGCGCATAATCTTTGGTTTTCATGTCTTATCCGGTGTGGTGCACGGCTTTATTTTCCATCTTTGGACTGGAGGCGGGAGTTCCGGGGTCTCTCGAGGCCACACCCATGGCCTTGTCTCATGGGTGGGTTTTGCCTGGGCCTGTGTGGGCGGGTTAGCGCTGCTGGGATTATGTTTCTATTTCATCATTTGTGTTTATTTATTGCGTTGATGTTTTGAAGGAGTATTTTTCATGGGAAGAATAAAAAGTTTACTGTTTTCCAGAAAGGCGGCAATCACCATCTGGCGGGTCCCCAACCTGTCTCCCCTCCTGGCCGTTCCCAGGCTGGCGACACCAGCAGGGGGCGCTTTGATGCCCTCAGCTGATGAAATGGTTAGGCCCCACCATCCACCCCTATCGCTCCCTGGTCCTGCTCTCAGGGACCCCTGTCTAGACAGGTGAGGCTGTTGTGGCTCTCAGAATACCCTTGTCTCTTCATCTTACGCTTGCCATTCCAGGAGCCCCTGTGTGCGTCAGCTGGGTTCCATTCCTAAACGCGCCAGTATAAAACTACAAGGCAGACGATCGCTTTCTCTGACCCCCCCCTTCCTCCAGGGGTCCCGGGTCTTGCATTCCTACCCGCTTTACTTTTTATTTACATTCAACGTCATCTCGTCCACTGACTTCTGTGAGACAGCTCATCTTAGTGATGCTTTGGAAGTTGCTCTTCAAACTACTGAGCCACAGGCTACGCCAATGAGGAACGGTTTCCTCTTGGTTCGTGCTGCCTATAGTACTTGCTTCCCTATCCCATCTGGGGAAGTTTTTATCATTTCTAAACCTGATGATGTCCGTAACACGTCACGTCAATACATGTGCCGGAGTTCTGTTCCGATGCTTCGATTGACATCCTTACTCATGGCTCACCACGTGCCTATCACTGACGTTTATCATTCCTCCACGTAAGAAGACCCTCAAAGAAGAACCCTTCGCCCAGCATTTACCTTCTCTCTGTGCTCTTCTCCATCCTGCTGTAAACTTACTTTGGTCTTCATGCACACGGTTCGGCCTTATGTGCCCTTCCCGAGAAGATGCCAAGTGCCATAAATTTAATCACTCCCCAGAAATATTGTCGGTCTCCCCAGACCATCTGTCGGACATGTGGCAAAGTTCTCTCCACCCGAACTGTGACAGAGAACCTCCACGTTGTCCTAACTGCAAGGGGTCACACCCAGCCTCCTCTCTGTCCACTGCCCCTTAATCGATATTGCGGCATTGGAACGAGCAGTTCATTCATAAATAAAGCATCGATAAGCGCATAAGATTTTTCTTCTTTCATGCATCTGCAACGTCCACACCATCTGGGCAGCGCCCCGACCGCAGCACATGACCCCCGTGCGTGTGTCCGGAACTTTTTCCGCTTTCACGTTCGACCGTTGCGTCCTTCCATGCCGGTTACCGGGTCACCTGTTTCTGTGGCTCTTGACAATTGTCCTCCTGGGCAATTTCTCCTGGTTCGCCGGCCCGCTCGTCGTTCTTCGCCGACACACGACCCTCTCTCATGCTCCTCTCCTTGTAGAGGTCCATGCAGCTTCCAGGGGGATATCTGATTTTGCGACATGTTCCGCTTCTGAGGTCGATGGCAATCGTCCCTGTGCCTCATCGGAGCCTACCTGTACCGTCTCCCGGAAACGCCCTGCTTCTGTTTCGTCGGGGAAACACCAAGTCCCTCATCGGTTGCGAGAGTCCGTCCAAGGGCAGATCTTCCCGGGACAGACATCCGTACTGCTTGCTTATCGGGCCGCGGACTTCTTGAAGCAGAAGGATCCCGTTTGTACTGGGGGACCTGTCTCTGTCCTGCTTAAACGGGCTCGCCCCGCTGACAACCCGCTTGGCCGATCTCGGACCAGTGGTTCGACCTCTGCCCGTTCTGATAATTTACTACTTACACCGCCTAAGCCCGCTTTGCTTCTGCATTATTCAAGCGATTCTGAAACTTTTTTGGATGACACGATGGACTCTTCGGACTACTCTTCTTCCATGGGAGTGTCACGTGCTGACGCTGTTGTCCTGCACGAGGGGAGGTCCGAGGAGGTATCGATTGCTCGCAGTCTTCCTTCGATTGACTTGGCGCCGCTTCGATGTTGAGGGTGGGTTGCTGCTGGTGGACAGGAGGACTGGAGGAGTTTTCCTTCCTGCATTTTCCTCCACCCCTTTGGACCTGTCGACTGATTTGCTCTACTGAGCTCGGACCGCTTCCGAGATTTTGCTGCGGATGCCTATACACTCGTCTTCCGATGTGTCTCATCTCCCTGCCGCCGACACCATTCCTACTTGTCCTCCTCTTCCGTCTTCCCCAGCCTCTGTAAGGGTACCTCCTGGCAGGACGCGTCTCCCTTCCCAGCCTGCTAAAGTCTGGCAAGGGTGCGTCTGAGGGGAGGAATGTTCGAAATGTGGAGTGTGACTTGGCGTACTTGGCGAGCCCTCTCCTGATGTGCCTGTGAACTCCTCTGCAAACAAGGGGGTCTCACCCAGGGCTGAAGGGCGCACTGGTGGCCGCGAAAGTGTTTCACGATAAATGCGAAACGGTTAAACACCACCTCCAGCTGAACGAAGTAATATG
>JABUQX010087129.1:0-5000 GCA_015478945.1 Trachelipus rathkii
CACATCATTTTTGAAAACAGACATTCTAAAAAATATCTTGTTTATTTAATCTATTTTTCTTATTTCTTATTCATTATTTCAGCATAATACCACTTTATCTGGGTAGAGTAAGGATCAATTATCACATGCATTAGCTCTCAAAAAAAAATTTTATTTCAGCGAGAAGTAATGGGTGTATCCGGCGTTTACGAAATTCCGAACACGGAAATCACCATCCAGTTTCTTCTCTTATAGGAGTGTCGTTGCTTAGTGTATTGTATGGAGTACGAATAGCATATCAAAGGCAGTTCGCTCACATAGCTCTTTATGAAATAGGTGGAATATTGCATTTGAACACCCCTATTGCACTCTTGTTTCTTCAATCTTTTTCCATTGATAACTGATTTTCATCACTTTCCTTATACAATATTATTATAGACGCTTTCTGATTCACTAGTCTTAACTTCACTTTTCGATGAGCACTAGAAGTGAAACCGTTTTTTCACATAGTGCTCATTATTCTTGTCTCAACTTTTGATCCGAGAATTAACAGGGGTGTTTGCTCAATTCTATGTATTCCACTGGTTAAGTCTCAACCTCTGCTCTACTTTCTATTTCTAACGGGACTGTCGAGATCGAGTTTGTGCGCACCGACAAACTCGTGAATTTCATTACGCTTCTGACCTTTACTCCAGTTACGAATATATCATATATGATATATATACTATATATATATTATATATTTATATACTATATATCTATTATATATTATATATAGTATAATATAATAGATAACATATGTTTGTGACTGCAGTATTTTTGCAAGATAGTATATACATAGGTATGATATAGTTTAGGACTATATATTATATATATATATATATCTATATAAATATACTAATATATATAATATATATAATATTATATATTATATATATATCTATATCTTATAGAATATTATATCGAGAAGTATATATATTATACTATATATAATGTATATAATATTATATATATATATAATTATATAATAGTATGTATATATATATATATACAAATTAGCAGGGTTATTATATATATATAATATATGCTTGCATACATTATATATTGTATATATAGATATATATATATATATATATATATATATGGAAGTAGATAATAAACGAAGTTCGCTTATATAATATATATATATATATATATATTATTATCTATATATATATATATATATATAAATATATTTTACATGAATACACAGCTCACGGGCATGCCCTTTATCAAACGGAATGGGCCAAAAAAAAATAAACAAATGAAATAAATACATAAATAAAAATTACATAAAGAAAAACAAAAATTAAAATAAAGGAAAGTAACCACCTGGACTTGCCTAACGCAATTCCCTCAGGAGGGCGCAGACGCGGGACTTAAACTGAGGAAGATTAAATATTGCGGGGAAATAAAGAAGGAAGAGTTCTAATAAAACGATTGTGATTGGAAAGAAAGGAGGTATCACAACGAGTGATCCTTAAACGATCTCAATTAACACCATTTCTCATGAGAGAAAAGGCAACTCTCTGTGCGTTACGAGCGGCGACGACAGTGGTAGGAGGAATGGCGAAGGTCAATTCACCGCGAGCACTCTGCCATTGTAATACCTATAGAAAAGAGGATAAGGACCTACGTCACGAGCAGAGAAGAGGGTCAAGGGTCCAGAGAGTATGGATCAGTTTTATAAGCCTCTTAGACTTAAGCTTAACTTTTATTTAAAGGAGGGTGGAACCGCCACCCAAATTGGGAAACAGTATTCATACAGGGGGAATGAGACCTTATATACTGAGTATCTGAGCAGACGAAAAAAAATTTTTACTCAATTGAAAATTCCCCCAGCTTTTTTGAGCATTTTAGAACCGATATGATGTGAGTCTCGAAGACAATTCCACTAATTTTAATGTTAGATTAGAAAGTTTATGTTTGTTTACAGGTAAGACATTAGAGCCATCAAAGGGATGGGAAAAGTTGGGAGGGATTTTAGAGAGGGAGATTTGAAGAAGTTGAAGTTTTCAAAGAGTTGAACTTCACAAGATTACGGTTAACCCATGAGAAAATTCCGACCCAAACAAAGTCGGCAAGAAATGAATTTCAGAAAGCTGTAAAGACGAGAGCACTCTAATACAAAGAGGAGCACAATTAAAATTAGTGAAAGAATGGAATGAAGTTATCGGCATAAGAGTGAAGCAGAGTTTAGAAAAAGTTTTTTTTGCAATTAAGAAATCGTTGATGAAAAGTAGGAATAAGTTGGAGATAAAACAGAACCCCGAGGAACACCACAATTAATAAGAAGGAGGAAGAGGTTGCTCCATCACCAAGAGCTGAGAGAAGATGGATATATATATAAGATATATTATATATAATATATATATATATATATATTATATATATAAATATATATTATATATATATATCTATTCTATATATATTATACTATATATATACTATATATATATATAATATATATATATATAATATATATATACTATATATTATTATTAAATTATATATAATATATATTTATATATATACTATATATATATATATATAATATAATAATTATATATATTATATATTATATATATAATAATATATATATATATATGCCAGGAAAGGCTAATAATATGGATCGGAGAAGATCGAAGATCGCGTATAGCGATCTTTCGGCGGAAAATGTAGAATCAGTATGGGTACATGGAATGTCAGAGGAATAAACTGAATGAGGAGAGCAGAAGAGGTAATGGATGTATTGAGAAAGGATAAATTTGATTTGTTCGCTGTGCCTGAAGCAAAGATGAAAGGAAGCGGCGAAGATGAGTGGTGTGGTGTGAAATATGTGTGTGCTGTAGAGAAAGAGGGGAAAGAAGGAGCTGCGATTCTGATGAGTGACCTG
This sequence comes from Trachelipus rathkii, assembly GCA_015478945.1. Classification (NCBI taxonomy): domain Eukaryota; kingdom Metazoa; phylum Arthropoda; class Malacostraca; order Isopoda; family Trachelipodidae; genus Trachelipus; species Trachelipus rathkii. The sequence goes on from JABUQX010087129.1 coordinate 2,915, forward strand.
TGGCACAGAGCTATGGTGGATTTTGTTTGCATGAGTATTATAGAATTCTAGGTTAAATTTAAGTTTGAAAAGGTCAAGGTATGTGTGGTTGTGACATGAGGTCCATCTGAGTGACTGTAGAGGAGAAAGTCGATTTTTCTGGGATAATCTGATGATATTTTCGGATGGGGTGAGTACGGAGCTTCAGATTGGATTGTGTTTGGGAGACCTGAATGGTTGGATAGGTTATCAAAAAAGGGATGGCTAGCAGGTAGCTTTGGGGTGACGGGTGAAAATGAGAATGGTAGAAATGTCGTTGATTTCTGTGAAGAGAAAGGTATGTGTGTGAGTAATACTTTCTTCAAACACAATATTCATAAGTATACTAGAGTTGGTTTTGAAGGTAAGAGATGAATTATATGCGGATGTTTGGTTTTGTGTGGTGAAGAAGAGAATGTTGTGAAATATGATATGGATGTTAAATCAGTGGCGGGTTTAGCAAATGGGATTATCGGATCATTATGTGGTTTATGTAAGATTAAGTTTAGTGGGGGCTTTGGATTGGAAGGAGAAGGTGATAAGGTAAAGTAAGTGGGAAAAATTAAGAGTAAGAAGTTAAGTGAACGTTAATAAGGAAAAGTATTTAAGAGCGCTTGCAAATAAATCAGTTGAATGTGAAAAGATGAAACTGAAACATATTCCTGCAATGAATATGAACTATAATTTTCATTGCCAAGAGAACGTATGTTGGTTGTCGCTAAATATAGGAAGTAAGATGTTAACAGTCGAGTGGTGGAATAAAGAGGTGATCAATAGTATAAAAGTAAAGAGGTGTGTTGAATCATCCTAAAAGCTAAGATAAGGTTTCAAATAAGAAAGGGTTTGAAATGTATTACTATACAGGAGGAAAAAACAGGAAGATCTAAAGTGCAGTACGTAAGGAAGGGTAAATGAGGTATGAACAGAATGGAAGGAGGATGAATGGTGACTACAGGAGATAAGTTGATAGGAAGCTCTTATGGAAGAAAGCGCGAAAGGTTAAGAGATGAGCACGTAAAGGACTCTGCATAGAACTAATGAAACTAGAGCATGGTGCTTTCGTCACTGGATAGAATGAATGTGAAGAAGGTGTGAGGAGAACACTTTGAAATCTGATAACATTGCAGTAACTCGAAGAGGCTGACTAGCTGAATGGTGTATGGTTTGGGAATGGTGCACAAGAAGAAAATAGTCTTATTTCTCGGGGATAGCAAGGTAATAGTAATGGAGATGTAATGGGTAGAGTGAGTAAAGTATGAAGAATGAAAATCTGGCATGCATAGGTGAATTATTGTGAAAATGATCAAGAATAGAGGCGAGATGATGATTGAATGGATTGAAGTATGTTGTAAACAAAGCGTTTATGGAGGGTATTATTCCGAGGGATTGGAGAGAACAGTAAATAGTACCCTTATATAAGGGTAGGGGGATAAGGGGAACTGTACGAACAATAGAGGAGTTTGGTTTATTGAGTGGTGTTGAGAAGATATAGTGCCTGGTATTTTGGTCGAAATAGATAGGTCGAATTGACTGAGGACTGATTGTTGAAATAACAAGGTAGCATTTAGACAGCTGGTAGATGCTGTGTGGATCAAAAAAAATTTTCTTTTTTTTTTCGTTAAAAAACAATTTTGGGAAACAAATTGATTAAGAAAAGAGAGAGAAGAAGAATACTTTATTTAGCGTGTTTTGGACTTAGGAACGTCGCATGAAGGGTTAATTAGAGAAGCTCTGTGGGTAGGTGTTTCTAGTGATATATGGTGCTGGTGGTAGGCGTGTCTGAATGGAATCAGAAAGTTTGTATGACGAATGAAGTAAAGCGTGTGTAAGCAATAAATGGAGTTGAAAGTGATTGTTTAATATTAATATCGGAGTGAGGTAGCGGAGAGGTCATTTCTCCTTGTTATTTACATTCTGTAATATGGATGGGGTGTATCGAAAGAATGAGTGGGGGTGGCAGGGATGATGTTAGAATGATGGAGAATGAGAAGAGAGTGGAGGGTTTCCTACCATTATATGCGGTGATATTGGGTTTTGGTGTGGGACATTGAAGAGAGTTTATGCAGAG
>JABUQX010087129.1:20000-37500 GCA_015478945.1 Trachelipus rathkii
ATAGTTGTGGCCCACCTGGACTAAGGAATGAACCCTATTTTGACGAGATGCCATGGTGAAGGTCCGTCCCAGTCCCGTGAAGCTCTAGGGTGGGTTTTCTGACTGCAACGAGTTTTCACTTAAGGGTATAAAGGGGGCGGTAAGGTTGGGCTTTCTTTTCGGCTTGCGTCATATTCTTCTACTACTTTTCTGTTTCCAGTGTATGTGACGCACCTTACCCCCAGTTTGGGGAAAGAAGGTGGGTGATGATGATGATAATGTCATATATATATATATATATATATATATATATATATATATATATATATATATATATATATATATATATATATATATATATATATATATAAAATATCTATATATATAGAATATTAAATAATATAAATACATATATATATATATATATATATATATATATATATATATATATATATATATATATATATATATATATATATATATATATATATATATCATATATATATATATATATATATATATGCACATATATATATATATATATATGTTTATATACATAAATATATGAATATTTATAATAATAATATATATATATATATATATATATATATATATATATATATATATATATATATATATATATATATATATATATATATATATATATATATATATATATTTATATATATATATATATATATATATATATATATATGAAATTTCTGCAATATAAAATCGATGGTCCGGGCTGCTTATACTATCATCCTATTGCATACACTGACAATTTTTTCTTGTGCATAATTTAGATACGGTACTTCACTACTGGAGCTCAGTTATTGAAAATTCATAATGATCGGCTTATTAAAGCTGCTTTTCTGCGGGCATTTTACTTATTTATTTATTAATTTATTTATTATTATTATTATTATTATTATTATTATTATTATTATTATTATTATTATTATTATTATTATTATTATTATTATTATTATTATTATTATTATTATTATTATTATTATTATTATTATTATTATTATTATTATTATTATTATTATTATTATTTCCTGCAATAACTTAGGCACTACTGGATTTCAGGTGCCTGTTTTCTTAAAAACTCACTGATTATGAGGTGGAAAAGTAAGGAACTAAGTGGGGTTACGGGTTTGAAGAGGATTTCCGGGATATAGCAGGAAGATTGAAGTGGAGGGGACTCCCCTCCCGGTCGAGGGGACTAGCCCAAATGGTCGAAAGGGAAAATAATTGAAACGACATCAAAAAATTTCCCGTACAGCTCACCACAGGCTTTAAGGGCCAGCATCCCGAAGAGGCCAGGCATGTAACTAGAAAACTATAAAATCTACAGGAAAATAAATAACATTTTTGATTTCAGCAAGCAATTTCATCGATGAAACTTTAAAAAAAAATTATTTTATTCTAATATTTATTAATAACACCTTAAATATTAGTATAATCTTAGATCTGGCAGGCGTACGCTGTGATTGACCTTGAATCCCTGCATTCGTTCACGAGAGCAAGAGTTACCAAATAGTATTTTATTTTTACGCTTTGGAGAAAATGTTATTTTTTCTTTTTATATCCTTTTTAGGGGGTTCGAGCCGACGGAGGGACAGAGGGGGACGAAGTCCCCCCCCCGGTAGGCCGAGAAACCCCGACTCTGTCCATCTTTAAGTTTTACCCGTGGGGTATTCTTTAGTTAAAAAAAAATTCAACATTTGGCAACTTTGCGCGCTTTCTCGGTACTTCGAGCTGCTTCGTAATTCTCAAAAAACGATGCTTATCATACAGCTTTCCATCATTTTTAACAATTTTAAATTTTTCAAAAGCGTTAATTTTTTTTTTTTTTTTTTAAACATGGATAAAAATGTCTCCTGATTAATAAAATGTTTTTTATTTTCTTGTAGCTGTTATAGTTTTTTAGTTACATGCCTGCCCTCTTCGGGATGCTAACCGGCTTTAAGATAGGTTAGGTTAGGTTAAGTTAGGCTAAGTTAAGTTTTGTTGGATTCTTTAGAGAAACTCTAAATAACCGGTTTTTTTTTACAAATGTCGACCATTTGACCTGTCGATGACATTCCCTGCCGACCATTTGCACTCGACTCGCTCTCGCTCTGCACGCCCTAAACCCTCCCTCCCACTCCTACACATCGATGCCTAAACCCTCCCTCCGACTCCTACACATCGATGCGATTTACTCTTAGGCTATTTATTATATTCCAATTAAACTTTTTTGCAAAGGTAATCTACAGAATTCGCAACTAAAAACACAAAAATGAACATCTTCCTAAATTAGCTCTTGTCATCATACCTTAAGTTTATAGGAGAGAATTTTACCAGTAATTATGCGAGAAAAAAAAATAGTATTTGAATTATAAACATTTCCTGAAATTCACATGTTGAGTAATGCAAAAATATTCGAAAAAGAGAAGTTAGAATTTAACAGGAAGTATAATTTTTTATTTTTTATTTTAAATATGAATTGTTTGTATAAGGAAACTTCTATTGATGACATTAGGTGAGAATCATCGCTTTTTAACGAGCTTCACGCAAGCATTCCTGTTCCTTACCATAAAAGATGAATCACGATTTGAATCTCTTAATATAGTCATCAAATAGAGTTACGGAAATTTTGTTTAAAGAGTAGGCCAACAAATTAATAAGAGTTAAATGTAATTTTTGCTAAAAAAAAAAAACATATTTGGAGTACATACAAAATTTTTAAATTATTTAAAGTTTATATGGTATCAAGGTACGTTAAATTTAAAATATTTACCGTTTAAATGTTTTTTTGCGAATTTGCAACTGAGTTTGGAAAATATTTATTTCATTATATCATTCATTCGTTATTTCTATTGTACATATTTTCTTTTCAGATATAAAATAAAGCTTAATGCAGCCAATGAAAGTTTTAAATATTTTAAAATGAAACACCAAATATAAAGAGAAACTAAAGTAATAAAGTTTAAAAGTGGGATAAATTTTCAAAGAATATTATTTAATATATATATATATATATATATATATATATATATATATATATATATATATATATATATATATATATATATATATATATATATATATATATATATATATATATATATATATATATATATATAAATATACAAAGACAAACATAAATAAATAAACACACGTATATATATATATATATATATATATATATATATAAATTTTCAAAGTATATATATATATATATATATATATATATATGTATTATTGAAATTTGCTATATATTATTATATATTTATAATATTATGTATATTATATTATTTTATATATTATTATGTATATTATTATGTATATTGATATTATATATTTACCCTATTTATCATTTCATATTATTTATCATATCATATATTATCATGTCATATTATTACGCTATTATTTATTTACTCTATATATATATAGTTTATTCACTTAAGAAATTTTAAACTAGATATTTGTAAATATTTTTTGAAAAAAATTTTATTTACATTAGAGAAGTAGCAAACCTTCAGGACAGTTCAGTACTTTTCATGCTGCTCTCAAATTTGTCTGTTAAAATTCTTAGTTTAATATAAAATTTTAAATCCACTTTATTTTAATAACTATTAAGTAAATAATATAAAAATTTCTAAAATTGGTCATAAAAAGGGAAAATTAGAATTAATTAGGATTGCGTTTTTTGGTAGGAACTTTGAATTTTTGCTATAGATTTTCGAGTTTAAGAATTTTCGTATCAAACAGGTTCTGTACCCTAATTTTATCACAGTCTTTGAATTCGATTTTATTTCTTACAACATACATTACCAGCATTAAAAAAAAAATTTAATTTTTTAAAATTATAATATTATTCAGAAATTATTTGAAAATATTACTCCTATTAAGTTAAAAAATAATTCCAAAATTAGCTCCTAGATTTTAAATTTCATACCGGAAGATATTCAAAAACCGAATGAACATATAAACAAATAAACATATAATAAAAAACCAAAAATGCATTTATTTGATTTAAAAAGAAAGTAATTTGCAATTATGCTTTTCTTTCTTTAATTTGAGGTCATTTATTTTTGGCTTCTCACATCAGATTGCAAATCGATTCGCTAAATATTTTTCTTTATACCACCATTCACGAACGAAATCCTAATTATAGAGATGCTTCTTATGTCTACTACAAAAGCTACAAAATCATTTTAATAATTATTTAAAAACCTTTGTATTCATTACAGGTATATAATTACTAATTTTTCTTTATAAGTTACAATTATTAGGTGTGTGGAGTTTAGTGTTAATTGTTCTTATGATATTTTGGATGTGTTTAGTTACTTTATCAAAATAAAATATTCTCATTATACATACTACATTATATTTTAAATTAGAATATGCGCATAAAAATACATGAAAATATGTTTAAAGGTGTGTGATCTTTCGGAATAGGACAGATATCCCAATTCAATCCGGCATGTGACATACGGGACAAATTTTTGAAAATATTTGCAAATCAACATCAATACATATATTTTCCAAGAGCATCTAAAGTTCGAAACACTTCTTCAGACTCTTTTAAGGTCACCCTTTTAATAAACATCTTTTCTTTATATTCTTTCATGCTTTTTTGTATCCACGCCATGCAACAAATATTTCTTTTTTTTATAGTCAAATTCAGCAACTCATTTATATCGGTTCGAACAAAACTGGCAACAGAACAGGTAATAACAAAATCTAGGTTTATCTTAATTTCTTTAAAAAATTATCGTAGGTGCAATATTTTTAAATAAAAAGCTGAACACAATTTATATTTTTATCGTAAGTAAAATAAGAATTGATATGATTTTATCCGATTTAAAGATCAAAGTGCGCTAAATCAAAACTGCTTTGATGCAAATGCATGAACACATGCAAACGCTCCCACCGGCACCCATATATATATATATATATATATATATATATATATATATTATATATCATATATATATATGTATATATATATAACTATATATATATATATATATATATATATATATATATATATATATATATATATATATATATATATATATATATATCACTTAAAGCGCAACCGAAACAATAGTAAATTAATTCACCTCATGAAGCTCCTGAGGTCATAAAACAAAATGAATTTTTCTCTTCATTTCCTCCAAAAATAAAAGAAAGAAAGCAAACATTAAAATAAAAGAAAAGAAACTCTATTAAGCGAAGGAAAGTATTTACACTTGCTGCAATTACTCGGTCCTATTATTTGTGATTCTTTAAACTCGAAAGAGGCAGAGCACGAAATACTTTTCTTAGACGTTGTCCACCCGGACAACTAAAGATTAACCCGCCCCCTCCCCTATTAATGAGAATTAAAAACCGACAATTATATAATTACGTTTCTCCTTTGTATTTAAAATTTGCGTTATTGGTGAGAGTTTTCTCTATTCGAAACCATAATGTAGAATCTTATAAACTGTCAGAATAAGCACACACAAACACACACACACACACACACACACACACACATATATATATATATATATATATATATATATATATATATATATATATATATATATATATATATATATATATATATATATATATATATATATATATATATATATATATATATATATATATATATATATATATATAAATATATATCACACATATAGCATATGCCTGCTCTAATTAGATACGTAACAGTAGTAAGGAGGGCACAACTAACCGCCAAACTGACATCCGGAAGTTGCAACCGGAAGATGCACATGTTGCAAAGCAACATTTTGCAACATTTGGTTTTTCAAGCTTGACGTGTCAAGTTTAGGGTTTGTAAGGTCGGTGAGAGGGAATTTAAGGTCTGGAAGACCGACTTCAGAGGTTTTGAGCCTGAACTCAAGGATTTTAACCCCAAAAGAAGTGGGGCGGAGCCCCAAAAAGTGGCTTTTTTGATTCCTAGAAGGTTTTAAATAATCGATAGATCAGTTTTGATGGTTTCAATCGATTTATCGATGTTTTTACCCCTATATCGATGTTGTCTTTACCGTGCTCTGGTTGACTGAAAAATATAATCGAAAGAAAATTATTAATAACATTCATTCGATATATCGCTGTAGTTACAGTGTAATATTGAAGGGGACTGGAATCCTGGAAATCCTGGAATCCTGGAAGGATTCCAGGAACCTGGAACTGGAAAGTGACTTCCTGGAAACTGGAAACTAAAAAAAAAAAAAAAAAAAAAAAAAATTAAAAATTAAAATTAAAATTAAAATTAAAATTAAAATAAAATATAATTTAAATAAATAATAAATAGTTTGCGCGAAGGTATCTATTTTCGCTTGTCTGTTTGTGCCGCCGCCGCCTCCGTCTGCCTGGAATGGAGGTTCCGGACGAGTGCACCCCTTCGGAGAAGGGGTGCTGGTTCCTTCCAGATAGAAGGATGAAGGATGAAATGCACGGAGTGCATCAGAAAGAAGGAGGAAGAAGGAGGAAGGATTTGGAATCTGAGCTGGATCTGGAGCTGGAGCTTTGGGATCCCCCCGGAGGGGGTTCCCCCTCTGAAATAAAAGAAGTAAAAATACAGGTCACTAAGAAAAGGGAGGAATGAGAAATGAGGAAGAGGAAGGAGAGAATGAGGAAGGAGGAAGAATGGTGTTTGGAACCCTCCGGAGGAGGGTCCCCAACTGAAATAAAAGAAGGAGGAAGGAGGAAGGATGGAGAAAGGAGGAAGACAGAGTTGGTGCAGGCACCGGTGCTAAAGCCGGTGCTGGAGCCGGTGCGGTGCTGAGTTAGTAAACATTAGCTTAACCTCAGACTGACATTTCTATTTTCAAAATCTCGTTTTCTTTTTATAAACGTCAACTAAAATATATTGTTTGCTATTTTTATTTTAAGTTTCATTCTTTATGTTTTTACTTTTTGTTTTCAATTTAAATTTTTTAATTACTTTTATTTATTTTGTTTGCTTTAAATATTTTGTTTTTACTAAAAATTTATTCTTTTTATGTTTATAACTTATTACATTTTACATACCTTAAAACGGTAAATCAGTAAATCAGTAAAATCAGTAAATCAGTAAATCAAACTACCCATTCCACCCTCCTACCCATCCATGATCTATTGATCTATTGATCTATTGATTCAAATCATATTTTGTATAACATAACACAAAAACTTTTATTTATTTTGTTTTGTTTCTTTAAACATTTTGTTTTACTAAAAAATTTATTCTTTTTATGTTTATAACGTAAAAAATTTGCATTTTACATACCTTAAAGCAGTAAATCAGTAAATCAGTAAATCAGTAAATCAGTAAATCAGTAAATCAGTAAATCAGTAAAGCAGTAAATCAGTAAATCAGTAAATCAGTCAATCAGACAGCCTCCTATCCTTTAGCGATCATGAGTCTATTGATCATTGAACTATTTATTGATTCAAGTCATATTTTGTTTAACATAACACAAAAACTTTTATTTTTGTTTTGTTTCTTTAAACATTTGTTTTACTAAAAATTTATTCTTTTTATGTATAACGTAAAAAATTACATTTTTACATACTTTAAAGCAGTAAATCAAATAATCAGTATCAAACCACCCACTCTATCCTCCTACCCTTCTATGATCTATTGATCTATTGATCTATTGATCTATTGATCTATTGATCTATTGATTCAAGTCATATTTTGTATAACATAACACAAAAACTTTTATTTATTTTGTTTTGTTTTCTTTAAACATTTTGTTTTTACTAAAAAATTATTCTTTTCATGTTTATAACTTAAAAAAATTTGCATTTTTACATACTTTAAAGCAGTAAATCAGTAAATCAGTTAATCAAACCACCCACTCTATCCTCCTACCTTCCATGATCTTGATCTATTGATCCATTAAGTATTGGAATCTATTGATCTATTGATTGATCATATTTTTGTAGCTTAACACAAAACTTTTATTTATTTTGTTTTGTTTCTTTAAACATTTTGTTTTTATAAATTTATTTTTATATTTATAACTTAAAAAAATTTGTATTTTACATACTCTAAAAGCAGTAAATCAGTAAATCAGTTAATCAAACTGCCCTCCTACCCTTCCATGATCTATTGATCTATTGATCTATTGATCGATTGATCTATTGATCTATTGATCTATTGATCGATTGATCTATTGATCTATTGATCTATTGATTCAAGTCATATTTTTATTAAAATTGTTATGTTTTACATACCCTAAAGCAGTAAATCAGTAAATCAGTTAATCAAACAGCCACCAATCACCCTCTGCCCCTTCCATGATCTCTTGATCCAATTTGATCTATTGATCATGATCTATGGATCTATTGATTTAAGTCATATTTTTGTATAACACCTTTTAAAAACTAAATTCTTTTGCTGTAGCTGGTGTTGACAAATGTTGCGTTTGTTGTTGTTGTTTACCAATTGTTGTTGTTGTTGTTGTTGTTGTCGATGCCGCGTTTGATCGTTGATGTTAAATATATCAAACGTTCAAGTTAAATGAAAATATACAACACTTTTTCAAACATATCTCAAAAATATTAATGTTAATTTTACATTAACATTGTAATATTGAAAACTAAACAAAAATATATCTCATCCTAACCTAACTGACATACAGCATTCATTAACAAGGTAACTAAAATTAGAAGTTTCAACTTACCAGCAAAAGTCAGCATAGCAATCTCAATCTCAATTATTATTATTATTATTATTATTATTATTATTATTATTATTATTATTATTATTATTATATTTTTGATTATTTTTCAATATTACAATGTTAATGTAAAATTAACATTATTATTATTATTATTATTATTATTATTATATTATTATTATTATTATTATTATTATTATTATTATTATTATTATTATTATTATTATTATTATTATTATTATTATTATTATTATTATTATTATTATTATTATTATTATTATTATTATTATTCCACATAGATCTCACAACACCAATAACGCGTGCGATCACTTTGCCTCCAGGTCCACAACTAGAACTTTGGTAGGTAAATTGCTCTCTACCAGGCACCTAAACATTAAGTAATCTTGTTACGCTCAAGGGTAACCAATCAGAGAACTGTATTTGCTATGCCATCACGGGCAGCCAATGAAATTCGAGAGGAATGACTCATTAATCTTAATATCTTTTGACACATGAGAAGAGTATAGATTTATTACTTTGTTCCCAATATCTTTTGACACATGAGAAGAGATAATGGTTATTACTTTGTTCAGAATATCTTTTTGACACATAGGAAGGGTTGTCGTTATTACTGTTCCCAATATCTTTGACACATGAGGAAGGAGTGAGATTTATTACTTTGTTCCCAATATTTTGACACATGAGAAGGGTAAATAGATTTATTATTTATTACTTTTGTCCTTACTTAACATGTGTTTTTATCTTAAGCAGTAGTTTTATTATTATATTATTATTATTATTATTATTATTATTATTATTATTATGTTATTATTATTATTATTATTATTATTATTATTATTATTATATCAACTATATATGTATATGAACATAACAAATCACACACACACACACACACACACACACACACACACACACACACACACACACAATAATTATAGACACTTTACTTAATACATTAGCCTGGCAATCATCGTACTAACTTACTGATCACATGACTGCTATTTCTATGATGTCAAGCAGATGTGTTACATTTTCTAAACGTCGTTGTAAGACATTTACATTTTTCACATGTTAAATATAAACATTTCAATTTGTTATGTATTTTCTTTTACGTTTCTATTATTCTTTACATTTATATTTTGTTAAAAGTTAGTTATTTATTTATTTATTTTAGTTTTATTTATTTTTATTTTTATTTATTTAAAATAATCTATATATTTTTTAAAAACTTTTATTTATTTTTGTTTATTCTGTTTAAAACATTTTGTTTTAACTAAAATTTATTTCATTTTATGTTTATAACTTAAAAAAATTTGCATTTTACATACCTTAAATCAGTAAAGCAGTAAATCAGTAAATCAAACTGCCTTCCAGCCACCTTCCTACCATTCCATGATCTATTGATCTATTGATCTATTGATCTATTGATTCAAGTCATATTTTGTATAACATAACACAAAAACTTTTATTTATTTTTGTTTTGTTTCTTTAAACATTTTTGTTTTAACTAAAATTTATTTCATTTTATGTTTATAACTTAAAAAAATTTGCATTTTTACATACCTTAAATCAGTAAATCAGTAAATCAGTAAATCAAACTGCCTTCCATCCCCTACCCTTCCATGATCTATTGATCTATTGATCTATTGATCTATTGATCTATTGATTCAAGTCATATTTTGTATAACATAACACAAAAACTTTTATTTATTTTTGTATTGTTTCTTTAAACATTTTTGTTTTAACTAAAATTTATTTCATTTTATGTTTATAACTTAAAAAAATTTGCATTTTACATACCTTAAAGCAGTAAATCAAAATAGTTAATCAAACCACCCACCCACCCTTCCACCCATCAGTATATATATATATATATATATATATATATATATATATATATATATATATATATATATATATATATATATATATATATATATATATATATATATATATATATATATCTATCTGTATATATATATATATATATATATATATATATATATATATATAAGAACATAACAAACCTAACATATCTTACACACGAATAATCCTGTAATATTAATAAAGTTCCTTACTTAACTACAGTAAGTAGCTAAAATCGATGCAATACTTATCCTATTCACACTTTTTCAAGCATATATCTAAAATATTAATGTCAATTTTACATTAGAAATGTAATATTTACGAGAACTAAACAAAAATTTATCTCAACCTAACCTAACTGTCATAGAGCATTCATTAACAAAGTAACTAACATTAGAAGTTTCAACTTACCAGGAGATGTTAACGTAGCAATCTCAATCTTTACTATACATAACCGACCAAAATATTATTATTATTATTATTATTATTATTATTATTATTATTATTATTATTATTATTATTATTATTATTATTATTATTATTATTATTATTATTATTATTATTATTATTATTATTATTATTATTATTATTATTATTATTATTATTATTATTATTCAACATAGATCTCACAACACCAATAACGCGTGCGACCGCTTCTCATGCAGGCTCACAACTAAAACATAGGTCGGTAAAATGCTCTCTTCAGAGGGTGGATACAAAGAACGTGAGAAAACAAGCCATTCAAAGGCGTGGGAAAAAGATAATTAGCTTTGGAGGGGAATAAACAAAGAACGGGTATCAATTACATGAACATCTGTTGCTTTGTTCTGACAAAGGTATGAATTCGGTTACAACATCTGTTACATGAAGGGTAAAAATTGCGATGCGTATAAACATGTATGCAAACACACACACACACACACACACACACACACACACACACACACACACACAATAATTATTGACACTTTACTTAATACATTTCGTTTTCTTATTATTTTCTTTTAAGTTTTTATTTTTTTTCTATATATATATATATATATATATATATATATATATATATATATATATATATATATATATATATATATATATATATATATATATATATATATATATATATATATATATATATATATATAATGTCGAGTTAGTAATGTTGTTTAATAATAAGATATATTTTAACAAACTGAAACAATAATTATTGACCTTTATTAATACATTTCGTTATCTGGTTATTGTTTTTTAAGTTTTTGTTATATTCTTATATTATATATATATATATATATATATATATATATATATATATATATATATATATATATACATATATATATATATAAATATATATATATATATATATATATATATATATATATTATTGTCGAGTTAGTAAATATTGGTTTAATAATAAGATATATTTTAACAATTTGTAAGATATTAATATAAAGACCTTCACGTTGTCAGCTTTAATATTATTATGTTTTTCCGAATATTTTTTGACACTTTACTTAATGCATTTCGCTTTCTTATTATTTTCTTTTAAGTTTTTATTATTCTTCTTTATATATATATATATACACATATACATAAATATATTTTCTTAAATGTTCATTCATTTATATATATATATATATATATAACTCATATATAACTCTTATCTATATATATATATATATATATATATATATGTGTGTGTGTGTGTGTGTGTGTGTGTTTGCCTATGTTTATACGCATCGCAATTTAAGCAGGCCATTGCTAACCAGTCACCATTGTCCCAGAACAAAGCTGTGAGATTCATGCAGTGATGCCGTTCTTTATTCCCTCCAAAGCAGTATCACCACGCCTGTGTTTTCTGCGTTTGCATCCCGCCCTCTGGCCCTGATCTTTTGGGCGTGAGCCTGCCATGAAAGGTGATCACGCCTGCGATGTGGTGTTGTGAAGATCTATGTTGAGTAACCAATAATAATAATGTGTAATATAATAATGTAACAATAACAGTAATGTAATATGTAACAACAATAATATGTATGTAATAATAATAATGACAAAAATAATAATAATATTTGGTCCGGTTATGTATAGTAAAGATTGAGACTATTACGATTATCTCAGAAGTTTGATAATTTCTAAAACTAGTTACTTTATTAATAGTAACCTATGATACGGTGGAGTGGGGCCAGATAAATTTTTGTTTGGTTAACTATTAAGCATTACATTTCTAATGTAAGTGACGATAATATTTTAGATAACACCATGAAAAAGAAGTGTGAATAAATAAATATTGTCGATTTTACTACTATTGAGTTAAGTAAGGAACGTATGTACAGTCGGGAATCGTATGCAGATGAGTTAGGTTAGCAAAATTCTTATATATATATATATATATATATATATATATATATATATATATATATATATATATATATATATATAACTATATATATATATATATATATATATATATATATATATATATATATATATATATATATATATATATATATATATATATATATACATATATATATATACTGATGGGTGGAAGGGTGGGTGGGTGGTTTGTTTTTACTGATTTACTGCTTTAAAGTATGTAAAAATGCAATTTTAAGTTATAAACATAAAATGAAATAAATTTAGTTAAAAAAACTAAAAATATTTTGAAAGAAACAATACAAACAAATAAAAGGACCTCATGTTATGATTATACAATATGAGCGAATCAGATCAATGGTCAAATAGATCAATAGATCGTAGATCAATAGATCATGAAGGAAACAGAAGAAGATGACGGAAAGGCACAGTTTATTTACTGATTTACTGCTGATTTAAGTATGTAAAAATGCAAAATTTTAAGTTATAAACATAAAATGAAATAAACCACGGATTATGTTTAAAGAAACGAAAACAAGCAAAGATTTGTGTTATGACCGAAAACTATGACTGAGATCAATAGATCAATAGATCAGCAGATCAGTAGATCAATGGATCAACAAATCAATAGATCATGGAATGGTGGGAGGAATGACTGGAAAGGCATTTGACACTGATTTACTGCTACTGATTAGAGCATGTAAATGCAAATTTTTAAGAGATAAATTTAGTTAAAAACAAAATGTTTTATTTAGGAACAAACAAATAAATAAAAATTTTTAAATATATATATTTTTGAAAAATAAACTAAATAAAAATGAAAAAAATAATTTAACAAATGAAGAAGTAACTTTAAACAAAATGTAAATGTCAGAAACGTAAAAAAAAATACACAACAAATTGAAAACATTATATTGCTTTATGTGAAAAAATACTTCATTTGTTTAAATATGGCAGCTCTGCCCAACATCATAAATATGCTGATCAATGGCTACGATGATTGCCAGTATTGTATTAAGCAAAGTGTCTATATTATTGTGTATGGCTGTGTGTGTCTGTGGGTGTGTGTGTTGTGTGTGTGTGTGTGTGTGTGTGTGTGTGTATGGTATGTTAGATTTGTTATGTTCATATACATATATAGTTGATATAATAATAATAATAATAATAATAATAATAATAATAATAATAATAATAATAATAATAATAATAATAATAATAATAATAATAATAATAATAATAATAATAATAATAATAATAATAAAACTATTGTTTAAGATAAAAACATATGTTAAGTAAGGACAAAAGGGGAAACAAAGTAATAAATCTCGTTACCATTCTCATGTGTCAAAAGATATTAAGATTAATGAGCCATTCCTTCTCATGTGTCAAAAGATATTGGGAACAAAGTAATAAATCTATTTACCCTTCTCATGTGTCAAAAGATATTGGGAACAAAGTAATAAATCTATTTACCCTTCTCATGTGTCAAAAGATATTGGGAACAAAGTAATAAATCTCATTTACCCCTTCTCATGTGTCAAAAGATATTAAGATTAATGAGTCATTCCTCGAATTTCATTGGCTGTCCGTGATGGCATAACAAATACAGTTCTCTGATTGGTTACCCTTGAGCGTAACAAGATTGCGTAATGTTTAGGTGTCTGGTAGAGAGCAATTTACCAACCAATGTTCTAGTTGTGGACCTGCAGGCAAAGTGATCGCACGCGTTATTGGTATTGTGAGATCTATGTGGAATAATAATAATAATAATAATAATAATAATAATAATAATAATAATAATAATAATAATAATAATAATAATAATAATAATAATAATAATAATAATAATAATAATAATAATAATAATAATAATAATAATAATAATAATAATAATAATAATAATAATAATAATAATAATAATAATAATATTTTGTGAGGTTGTGTATAGTAAAGATTGAGATTGCTATGCTGACTTCTGCTGGTAAGTTGAAACTTCTAATTTTAGTTACCTTGTTAATGAATGCTGTATGTCAGTTAGGCTAGGATGAGATATATTTTTGTTTAGTTTTCAATATTACAATGTTAATGTAAATTAACATTAATATTTTTGAGATATGTTTGAAAAAGTGTTGTATATTTTCATTTAACTTGAACGTTTGATATATTTAACATCAACAACGACAACAACGACAACAACAACAACAACAACAACTGCAACAAATGCAACAAATGCAACAACAAACGCAACATTTCAACAACACCAGCTACAGCAAAGAATTTATTTTATGTTATGTTATACAAAATATGACTTGAATCAATAGATCCATAGATCAATAGATCAATAGATCAATAGATCAATAGATCATGGAAGGGTAGGAGGGTGATTGGTGGGCTGTTTGATTAACTGATTTACTGATTTACTGCTTTAAAGTATGTAAAATATAACAATTTTAATACAAAATATGACTTGAATCAATAGATCAATAGATCAATAGATCAATCGATCAATAGATCAATAGATCAATAGATCAATAGATCAATCGATCAATAGATCAATAGATCAATAGATCATGGAAGGGTAGGAGGGCAGTTTGATTAACTGATTTACTGATTTACTGCTTTAAAGTATGTAAAAATGCAAATTTTTTTAAGTTATAAACATGAAAAGAATAAATTTTTAGTAAAAACAAAATGTTTAAAGAAAACAAAACAAAATAAATAAAAGTTTTTGTGTTATGTTATACAAAATATGACTTGAATCAATAGATCAATAGATCAATAGATCAATGGATCAATAGATCAATAGATCATGGAAGGGTAGGAGGATAGAGTGGGTGGTTTGATTAACTGATTTACTGATTTACTGCTTTAGAGTATGTAAAAATGCAAATTTTTTAAGTTATAAACATAAAAAGAATAAATTTTTAGTAAAAACAAAATATTTAAAGAAAACAAAACAAAATAAATAAAAGTTTTTGTGTTATGTTATACAAAATATGACTTGAATCAATAGATCAATAGATCAATAGATCAATGGATCAATAGATCAATAGATCATGGAAGGGTAGGAGGATAGAGTGGGTGGTTTGATTAACTGATTTACTGATTTACTGCTTTAAAGTATGTAAAAATGCAAATTTTTTTAAGTTATAAACATAAAAAGAATAAATTTTTAGTAAAAACAAAATGTTTAAAGAAAACAAAACAAAATAAATAAAAGTTTTTGTGTTATGTTAAACAAAATATGACTTGAATAAATAGTTCAATAGATCAATAGATCAATAGATCATGGAAGGATAGGAGGGTTGTTTGATTAACTGATTTACTGATTTACTGATTTACTGATTTACTGCTTTACTGATTTACTGATTTACTGCTTTAAGGTATGTAAAAATGCAAATTTTTAAGTTATAAACATAAAAAGAATAAATTTTTTAGTAAAACAAAATGTTTAAAGAAAACAAAACAAAATAAATAAAAGTTTTTGTGTTATGTTATACAAAATATGACTTGAATCAATAGATCAATAGATCAATAGATCAATAGATCATGGATGGGTAGGAGGGTGGAATGGGTAGTTTGATTTACTGATTTACTGATTTACTGATTTACTGATTTACTGCTTTAAGGTATGTAAAAATGCAAATTTTTTAAGTTATAAACATAAAAAGAATAAATTTTTTAGTAAAAACAAAATATTTAAAGCAAACAAAATAAATAAAAGTAATTAAAAAATTTAAATTGAAAACAAAAAGTAAAAACATAAAGAATAAATGTAAATTGAAACATGTAAAATAAAAATAGCAAACAATATATTTTAGTTGACGATTATAAAAAGAAAACGAGATTTTGAAAATAGAAATGTCAGTCTGAGGTTAAGCTAATGTTTACTAACTCAGCACCGCACCGGCTCCAGCACAGGCTTTAGCACCGGTGCCTGCACCAACTCTGTCTTCCTTCTTTCTCCATCCTTCCTCCTTCCTCCTTCTTTTATTTCAGTTGGGGACCCTCCTCCGGAGGGTTCCAAACACCATTCTTCCTCCTTCCTCCTTCTTCCTCCTTCCTCATTCCTCCTTCTTCCTCATTCCTCCGTCTTCTCTTATGCACTCCGTGCATTTCTACTTCTTTTATTTCAGATGGGGAGGCCCAAAGCTCCAGCTCTAGCTCCAGCTCCGATTCCAAATCCTTCCTCCTTCTTCCTCCTTCTTCTCTTACGCACTCCGTGCATTTCATCCTTCTAAGATCCTTCTATCTGGAAGGAACCAGCACCCCTTCTCCGAAGGGGTGCACTCGTCCGGAACCTCCATTCCACGCAGACGGAGGCGGCGGCGGCACAAACAGACAAGCGAAAATAGATACCTTCGCGCAAACTATTTATTATTTATTTAAATTATATTTTATTTTAATTTTAATTTTAATTTTAATTTTTAATTTTATTTTTATTTTTTTTTTTTTTTTTTTTTTTTTTTTTTTTTTTTTTTTTTTTTTTTTTTTTTTTTTTTTTTTTTTTTTTTTTTTTTTTTTTTTTTTAATATTTTTTTCCAGTTTTCAAGTTTCAGGAGGTCTTTCCAGTT
>JABUQX010087129.1:52500-55783 GCA_015478945.1 Trachelipus rathkii
AATATTCACCCAAAGACTGATGATATGAGGACCAAGAATCAGAGAGAAGATACAGAAGGAGATCGTCAGGAGAATGTTTCTTACGAAAGCCAAACTCACGATCAAAGATAAGATTCCAAGAATTGAGATGTTTTCAAATCTTCCTTTTAAGGATACATTTGAAAACTTTAAAAGAACGGAGGTTAAAGAGATAGGACGATGTTTTGAGGGTTGAGATGGGTCCCATTTTTCGGCACAGGCCGAATGAGTGAATGCTTTTCAGCAGGAATAGAAGGTTGAAGTAGATTTTTAGAGACGAAATAGGTCACCAAGGTAGGGTGTAAGGTCGGTAGAACAAGTTTTGAGAACAAGAGGAGAAATACCATCAGGACACCATACACCTTCGTAGTGTTAAGTTCAGAGAGAGCGGAAATAGTGACTTCAGAAATATTACAATATTAGGCACAAATTAGCTGGAGTGAGATAGAGAATGAGGTATAATACCGAAATCAATTAAGATGGAATTAGAGGCAAAGGTTTGAGGGAAGAGGAAGAGTCAGTTTTAACGAAGGTAAAGCGACAGACGCACCGTCGGAAAGAGGAAGAAGCAAACTTACAATTAAATGAATTTAAGAGAAACGAGTAATATTGATGCATTTTCTAGGGCGAAAAGAGCGTTTAGTGTCACAGATAATAAAATTTGCACGATTCTAAGATGAAATATAAGTTGCATCAATTTCTGGAGCTTAAAAACTACGGAAACTAATGAAGGCAGCATCCTTGTGGCGAATATCAAGAGAACAAATTAAGTTATACCAAGGTTTGCTAGGTTAAGCTGAATGGAAAGAATATGTTACAGAGAGGATCATCTCGTAAATGCATTTTGCTCACACCAAAGAATCCATCGCTCGAAATTAATTGCAATTACATGGGAAATCAATGAAGTACGATCACAAGTATGATCAGTTATCAGTACCAAAGTGCCAAAAGAGTTTTCCTTCCTTAAGCGGTGGTCTTTTCTGCAGACAATTTGAAGCACTAGAACTGGGTACAGAGATAAGAAGATGACCGAGGGAACCCAAAGAAGGAAAGAGTATAAGAAAATAAGGAAAAGGATTAGAAGTTAGGAGGTCTAGAATGTTGGGCTCATCTTCTAGACGATCGGGGATACAAGTTTGACTCTACACCAACTGTTAGATGTAATTCTTAAGAGATAAGTGGTCAGCAACTTCACCTGTTGTATATTGTGAACTAGAGAAAAGCCATTGGCGCTGGTGAACGTTGGAATCACTAAGAATGATGACTCAGAAGAGAGAATGTTTTCAATTTTAGAGTTTAAGAAGTCGAAGAGTTAGGGGTTTAGTTAGGAGACATTTATGCAGAACAGATGAATTTAGTTGTGGATTGACAGGAAAGATTTAGCCAAAATATAGAAATTTAAAAGATTTCAAATCAGAAAATCATTTTGCACATAGATAAAAAAACTGCTTTTGGTTGAAAATTGAGGATAGGGAAAGTAAAAGGGGATTAAATAAAAGATGGAGTTTGTAGGGGTAGAATCGGAGGATGACTAATATATATATATATATATATATATATATATATATATATATATATATATATATATATATATATATATATATATATATATATATATATATATATATATATATATATATATACACTGTATATATATATATATATATATATATATATATATATATATATATATATATATATATATATATATTTATATATATATATCTATATATATACATATATATATATATATATATATATATATATATATATATATATATATGTATATTTATATATTTAAACATATATAAAAAAATTTTTCTCTCTACTATATATATATATATATCAATATATATATATATATATATATATATATGCTATATGTTTTTGTTAAAATCTTAACTTTTAAAGCAGCAAAAAAAAATCTTTCAATTTGTTAAAATTTAACTTTTAACGCAATATGAATTTAAATTAGGATACTGCCAAAGTTGCTATAAAAAATAAGTTTTAATTACAATCACTGCACAAAAAGGGTAATTCCGTACAATCATTAATAATTATATAAATAATAAAAATATGTATAGGTGACGATAAAAATTAGCCATCATCTTTGGAGCTGTTATGAGACTTCCCATGCTTTTGCAACTTTTAAGATGGTGATGGACAGAGACATTCATAGGAAAGTGACCCTGAGTTCGTCTCTTGGCGTACTGTATCGAAAAGAATAAAAAAGGTTAATTGATTGCGAATTAGGCGAATTAAATGACTCTTGAGCAAAGAAAACGAAGAATTACTCACCATTATTTAAAGAATGATGCTTGTTGATCGAAGCATGAAGCATCCTTGGTGTTGAAAGATTTTTTGTCTCTCATCGGGGATGTTTAGAGGCGAGTAACCTCCCTTCCTCCGCTCTTGAGTAAAGTAGTAGGCAAGTTTGCTGTTTCGGAAAGTCCGATTGGCATTTGAAGCTGTCCCAATCCATATCTTAGAAATGGAAGCTATCTACCTATGGCGATATTTACCTTAAACCATAAATAGATAGTATTAGACAGTTGAAATAATTAATTAGGAAGCCATAGGATTTGTACTAAGTTTAACCATATATAAACAGTCGTATAAAGGCTTAATACAAATTTTAACCTAGGTAATTTGATTCGAATAGACAGGAAACAAATAGGTTCCTAAATGTCTAAAATGAAAGCATTCGTCCTAAGCTATTACTTTTATGGGCAGAATAAAGATTCTAAAAAATGACTCGAACGTATTCGATTTGAACTATTGCTATTCTTGGGTAGAACTGTGATGTTCTTAAAATGACCCGAATACTTTCTAGAATTTGTCAATTAAGACGCATTCTAATATTTGAAATAGATAAAGAAAATGTCTTTATAAGACCATTCTTAATTTGATTTGAATGCACCCGATATAGGTAATTGAAGCCTGAAATTTCAGGTAAGAAAGCACGACTAATAAAAATTAGACGAAATGAAGCCCAATCGAATGCATCTGGAATTTGTCACTTAAGACGCATTCCTAATTGAAATTTGATATTGAAATAGACTTGTAAAGTTATACCTTGATATTAAAGAAGCTCACAAAATACTTACAAGATCTGGAGAATTTATGAAACAAACCTAGGCATCCACGATGATAGCTGATAGATCCTTAAAGTTGCAGTTACTTGAGAACTGCTGCAATAACTACTTATGTTTCGTTAATGCTAATGAAGGAGGACTTCTCAACATCAAAGTATTTGCTGTGGCAT
>JABUQX010087130.1:0-15000 GCA_015478945.1 Trachelipus rathkii
CAGTTCATGATGAATCTACCCCAGTGTTTACTGACGGTTCTAAATAGGGGACAATGTGGGCGCTTCTGCTGTCTCTTCCTGACCGCAACCTCCCATACCCTTCCCCTTATGTTTCAATTTTTAGCAGAGTTAACAGCTATAATGATTGCCCTTTCGAATTTCCAATCCTTAACCAAGATCACTCATTTGTCGTTTATTCAGATTCGCTTAGCGCGCTACAAGCGCTTAAAACCCCTTATTCTAAAAAAAAAAAAAAAAAAAAAACGCAATGGTATCAGCTGTACAACAATTCTTCGACTGCCACCCCCGTAAGAAACAAATTATTTTATGTTGGACTCCTCCTCATGTAGGTAACTGGCAATGAAATCAAGGACAGAGAGGCCAAAATGGCCGCCTCCTCTTCTCTCGAGCTGTTCCAGGTAAATTCCCGGATGCCATTCTCCCGGACGCGCCGCCTTCCCATCAACTGATACTATCCTGCTCTCCGACTGGGTGATCTTGTTGGCAAGAGTGCTGGACGAGTGATCGGCGGAAGGGAAACTCAGAAACATAAAGCCGAACATCGGTGAGGGTCTTCCTCCCACAGACGAAAGCACTTACATGAAGTGACGCCTCCGCTGGCCAGCACTAATATCACTCACAGCTCACATTATATGTCACGAGACCCTCCCCCCATTCTGCAACTTTTGCCGTCGCCACACCCCGCAATCTGTTCATCATATCTTCATTTGAGCCATGTCCCCATCTGACCCTCTATTCGCTGTCGTATTTTCCTACTCTTTTTACGTCTGCACCACCTTCTAAAGATTATCCCATATTCTATCTGAATCTTCCCACTTTAGCAGTAATTAATTATTTTCTTTTTGTATCTTCAAGAAGTGAATATTCTTTATAGCATTTTGATTTGTTATGTAATCTTAAGACTATTAACAATGCAAGGATAAAATTTTATTTAGTTTTTTTATTTATTTTGACTGGACTGAATATTCATTTCACCAATCAAATCTTTCTTGACATTTGAAACATATATGACAGGGCTCTCCCATGGTGCTGATTTTTCTGCCCAGTGTGGCTGCTTCATTGTGAGGTGTGCCGTGGTGGGTCCTGTACACCAACTCAAAAAAAAAAAATATATATATATATATATATATAGGTTATATATATATATATATATATATATATATATATATATATATATATATATATATATATATATATATATATATAAATATATATAGTATAGTATAAATATATATATATATATATATATAGTATATACATACATACAATTATTACATATACATATATACATACATATACATATACATATACATATAGCAGCATATATATATACATATATACATATATATATATATAAATACATATACATATACATAAATAGTTTGAGCAATTTTTATATCTATATACATATATATATATATATATATATATATATATATATATATATATATATATATATATATATATATATATATATATATATATATTACATATATATATTATTATATATCGACTTTTCCTTAGAGGGGCGTAGTGGTGCGTATAGCCTCCCTCATTCACACCCCCCCTCTCATCTCGCCCTCACCCACCCTCCTCCTCCACCCCACTCTATCCCTCCCCATCCGCTCCACCCTTCCTCCCCCCCATCCCTCCCTCCTCCAGGATATAGAAATCGAGGACGAAGTGATTCTTTTCTCTGTTTCTCCCAGAATTGTTTTCACAACTTCCATTGTTATTGCCATTGTTTTACTTTGGCTTTGAAGCACGACGGACATCTCCTTTTCTGTGACCCAGGACCTTACCTTCCACCACATCTTCCTTTACCACCTTGCCCCGACCCTTTACTTAACCTCTATTAAACTGTTTCTTTAACCTTTATCTCTACATTTTCTGACCCTCGACCTTGACGAACCTCGCATTGTTTCTGGGCTTCAATTAATACACTCGCTACAGAGATGTGGTTAAGGTGCTGTGCTGCTGTCATCGCCGATGACGACGAAGCGACGACCGAGGACCAGAAACCACGGTCAATCGACCCATCCTTCCAATCGGCTTAGTATTTAGCTGTCGGTCGGCCCGTGCGAGCTGGACTGCCTTCGGGGACATCTAATTTTGATGACGGATTTCGATGGTTACTTTTTGTTCTTAACTTCGCAACAATAATTTATCATTGCTTTTGCTGACGGTGATTATCCGTGAAATTATGTTCACTTCGACATTCCTCGACCACCTCACCACTTCAACAATTTGATTAGCCACCGGCACACCCTTGCCTTTAATCCATACCACCTTATCCTGATTCACTTCCGGACACTTCATTATTATTCCGGTTTATTCCGAGAAGCCCCGACATTTTTCTACTTACCTCGACCTTCCACACCTCCATCTACCTCGACCCACTGATTTAACGAACACCTATACACTTTTCTTCTACTTTTCCATCTTTAACACTTGATCCATTAAGACCTCTTTCCTTCCCTTTAATCCTTCCTGAGCCTCCCCTCGACCTTCCAGAACCTTCACCACCTTTACCACACTTTAAAGCACCTCAATTCCCGAGCATTCCATCCGGGAACCTAAACAACTATCCTCCATCCTGTACCTCACCACCTCCAACATAAGCACCTATACCATTCCTCCACCCCTACCTCCTTTCTGTAATTTTATTCTCACACCATCCAGACCCTGTGGATCTCCTTATCTCAGCCCTACTCCCTCCATTTGTATTTCTATCCTCCCTCCCTCCCCACTCCTCCTTGATCTTGATTTTGATTTCCGGGATCGATTTTTGACGATGATTTTCGACGTTTTGATTGCCTGATCGATTTCTCGATTTTTCTGGATCTTTCGACTTATCGGATTTGATGACGTTCTTTGAAGCGACGCCAGATTGTTTGAGCCGGATTGACCTTTGATTCTTCCGAGAGTTTATCGAACGATGAAAAGTGATGATGCGATGATGACGATGATGCGCGAGTGATCGATTTTGGATGATATTTTTGAGCGCATTGTTTTTTGACGCCGATTTTTTCGATTTCGATTTTGTCTCTCTTTATTGCCGACGACCCATTTCTTCGAATCTCGACGCTGACGGATTTCGGATTTCTCTTTCGGACGATTTCTTCCGATCGGATCTCGACTATCCATCCTCTGCCCCTCGAGACGCACAATCTACCTTTATCCTCCCCGGATGCACATAATCTAGTAACGCCCCCCCCCCTTGTTATCTCTAATTCTTCCATGCATATACCATGTGACTTCACTTTTGAACCAAGCATTCCCCACTATCTATTCTTTCTCTTTTTCGACACACAACTCTATCGACTTTCTCCATTAGCATTCTCCCCGTACCCCCATAAAGGTCCTATTCTTCCCACCCTCCTTCTCCTATTCTATTCAACCTGCAATTTGCAGATATTCCTAATCTTAGGTGCTATACATTTTAAGCAAACTTTAGTTTCCTCTGTAATCTTTCTCCTTTGTTAAATTTTATGCTTATGAGCGCAGAAAATCCCAACTAGAGCTGGTAAAATGTTGAAATCTGCAACAGAATTACCATAGCCTTTTTCTGTGTAATGAGAATTATAAAATGGCACATCATGCAGGTAGAGATAAATGTCAATTTTCAGATTTTTATTCAGACACAAACTCATTATTATTATTTTCTTTTCCTTTCAATGGACGGGAGGAAGGTCACTTACTGTAAGTGAAACCAAGACTTATATTTCATCTTTTCTTCAGGAGCACTAATCAGGCTGTACTGCTGAGGGGACCCCCCACCCTGGTACCTCCCAACACCCAGGCTGGCCCACCCGCTCACCAACCCTCAATAACAACAACAAAATACAAAATGTTAAAATAATATGTTCAATAAAGATTAAAAGTCATTTCCGTCAATTTTATATCTATTCCCCCACCCTCTCCCTCCCCCCCCCCCCCCCCCCTTCCCTCCCTCCCCTTTTTTTTTTTTTCTTTTTTTTTTAAATTACCCTTTAATTTAATTATTATCTATTAAAACCTTTAATTACTTATTTATCTATAAAATTTAAATTCATTATCCACTCATCTATCTATTTATCTATTTTATTTATAAAACTTTATCTATTTATTAAAACTTTATTTAATTACTTAAAACTCCTTAAAATCAATTCTCCATATACAATATAAATTTCACAACCAGTTTTATTTATTTTATTTATTTTTTTTTTCCTCTCCCTTAGCTCAGTTCCAAATAATTTGATGACAAAAAGAACGTTTATATTTATTCCCACCTTCAACACGATTTCTCAAACAATAACTTATGTTTACAACAAACTCCGACAATAAATGACAACAATACTCTTAAACAACAATATTGTTTCTAAATAACGTATCTTAAATATGTATTATGCTTCCAGTACAGCAAGTACGAAACAATTATCACATAAACGTGTTCTAAGTTATATAATGTATATTCAGCACAGCTTTACTAAGCGGAATAATATTCTTAGAAACTTCCAGATGATAAAGAAAAAAGGATCTTTAAATTTTCAAACTTCTATACACAGTTAGCACCTTAGGGTCTTTCCTTAGGGTTTATGGATAGTTCTCTTTTGTGTTGTTTTGCATATAAACAACCCTACTTCGGAAATAAAAGCAGTCTCTACGAGCCTCTCTACAACAATTGATTCAAAGATATTACAATAATTTCAAACTTCCATGGAATTAATATGTTTTGCTGCAGTCCACAGACTATACACTACATTGTTTTAATTACAGTGTCGCACACAATAGATTTTCAAACGAAGATTTCTCAAACTATAACTTATATTTACACATAAACTCCGTCAATAAATGACGTTAATACTTTTTAAATTAACAATATTGTTACTCAATAACGTATCTTAAATATATTATGCTCCCAAAATGGCAAGTACGAAACAATTATCACATAAACTTATTTTAAGTTATATAATGTATTTTCAGCAAAGCTTTATTAAACGAATATTCTTAGGAACTTCTAAATGTTAAAAAAAAAAAGTTCTTTAAATTTACGAACTTCTATACAAAGTTAAACCTTAGGGTCTTTCCTTATGGTCTATGGATAGTTTTCTTTTGTGTTGTTATGCATATAAACAACCTTACTTCGAAATAAAAAGTTGTTTCTGACGAGCCTCTCTACAACAATTGATTTAAAGACATTTCAATAATTTCACCTCTTCCATGGAATTAATATGTCTTGCTGTAGTCTATAAACTGTATACTACATTCTTTTAATTACAGTGATATCGTACACAATATATTTTCAAATTACGAAGAAAATGGGGTAATAAGAAGTGAAAATTTTTAATAATATTATTCAAGAATGGGACAAAAATACAAAACTTTTGAGTTTTAAAACTAATTAAGGAGAGAGTTATTAATAAATACAAATATTATAAATTTTTGAATATATATATATATATATATATATATATATATATATATATATATATATATATATATATATATATATATATATATATATATATGTATATATGAGAAAGAAAGAGAAAGAGAGAGAGGAGAGAGAGAGAGAGAGAGAGAGGAGAGAGAGAGAGAGAGATCCTGATCGAAAAAAAATTCTGCCCCCTCCTTGAAAAGGGCTCTGCCCGTGAGTGGTGGTTACCTGCGAAAAAAAAAAAAAAAACGCACAACTATATGATATTTAATGCGCGCGCATACTCCAATTTCATTTTTAAGACATAACATTTAATTAAGAATTATTTGTATGCAATAGATAAAAGAAACATAGCAATATCAATGTTCAAGTTTTTTTTCTAAATTACAAAATATTTGGTAGGATGCGTACGAGATGCGATAGTTAAATAGAAGAACATGACAATTAGAAAAGAAAACCACCTCTTTTATACCCTTAAGTGAGAGCTGGTCACAGTAAAAAAAAATTCCACTCTAGGGATTCATATTTCGTCAATGCGGGGTTCATCCCCTGCTTCAAGCTCACATCTATACCCTCTTACAAAACCACGCCATTCACTCCTATTATGCACCTTTCTTCTCGCCTTTGCCAAACTCGCATTTTATTTCTTTCCTTCAGACATTATTTACTGACTCAACCCAATTTTTCTTCAGAATTCCAACCAGTCGTTTCCTTTCGCTCGCACCATTATATATCCGCTTAACCAACCGACTATTATTCATCCGTTCCATATGACCAAACCATCTTCTCGTTTATTCTCTCATTTGAGCTTTTGTTCACGCTACACACCTCCCTAGCGCGTTCATTGCTTAATCCTCTCAAGGTTTTTTTTTTTCAGATTCGCCACACTTAACCAAATCATCAGCTTGTAATAAACCGGGCACTCTCCATTTTCTCCCACTCTCCATCAGTCTTAACACATTCCCCTACCACCCTTGCCTCTAATTCTTTCATCACCCCATCCACATACAAGTTAAATAGCCATGGAGACCGAACACATCCCTACCCCATTTCACTATTAATACTAAACCATTCACTTTCCATTTCATTTATTCTTATACACGATTCACTATCGACACACATACTTTTGATTCCATTCAGAAGCTTACGACCATCATCATATATCACCAACACCTGCCACAAAGCTTCCTTATTAATCTTGTCATATGCCTGTTGTAAGTCCATAAAACACTAAATGTAATTTATTCTTCTATCATTTTCTCACTTTTTGTTTCAAAGTGAATATTCTTCTAAATGCACCTTGTTGTTCTCCAATCAGTCCTTCAGTTACTCACGCTCTTTCAACCAAAATACCAGCATATATCTTCCTTTCAACACTTAATAAACGTAATTCCCTTGCAGTTCCCCTTATCTCTCTTACCCATATATAAGGGTACTATTACCGTTCTCCAATCCTTTGGGATTATACCCTTCACAGTTTGTTTGTTACGCA
Organism: Trachelipus rathkii; assembly: GCA_015478945.1. NCBI lineage: Eukaryota > Metazoa > Arthropoda > Malacostraca > Isopoda > Trachelipodidae > Trachelipus > Trachelipus rathkii. Next base: position 6,933 of record JABUQX010087130.1, read on the forward strand.
ACTTGCATACCCAGTCAATCACATCCTCGTCTCCATTCTTGAAAACACACTACTAGTAATTCCATCACTACCTGCAGATTTACCATTCTTGAACTTCTCACACGACTAATTACCTCATTCCCAAAATACCTCTTTCTTCTTACATTATCAAACCCACACACACATTCACTATCACCTTTTCATTACTGCCAATGTTATGCAGATTTTCGAAGTGTTCCCTCACACTTCCCTCACGTCCATTTCATCAGTCATGAAAGTACTATCCCTATTAATTATTATTCGAGATTTCCTTTACTCTCATTCCTTCAAGAACAGCTTCCTATTCCCCTGTACGTCCCATGGGCGTATCCAGCTCAAAACCGAAAGGGGGACAGCTTTCTGAATTCAACCTCTTTCATGGGAAGGAAGGGCATGATATAATACACAATAACAAAGGAAAAACACCATTTATTTAAAAAAAAAAAAAATTTTTTTGAACAATAGTTTGCGTGTTTTCTAACTATAACTTCCACTAATTGTTCTTTGTTTGCGAAAACCCATTGGCGGTGAAAGCTTAGCATGGCTAAACCTATTTTCTTCAATAGGGCTTAGCCATGTTTTAATTCGGCGAAGAGAGCTAAATGAACGCTTTATAATGCTTGTTGTGTAGGGCAATGAAAACCATATCAATAGAGCTTTTCTAATGTTAGGGAAAAGAAGTCGCTCTTTTTTAAAACCTCGATGATGTCTTGCGCTTTCTATACCTCATTCCATATTTTGAACCACAATTCTCTTTCCCCTTCGATGCCTCACAAATTGTGAAAAGTTTCACAAGATAAGTGCTTTCATTCCATTTCTCCAATGGAACATCTCTCAATGTTACTTGTATGTAAATGCCTCAATGAAAGTGCAGGCGATTTGTCTGCAGAAAATTTGACTTCTAAAGATAATATGATGGAGTCCGAGTAAGGAATTATTAGAGATCTCCAAAATTCAGATGGATTTTCGGCTGGAGAGTTGGTTCTATGCTTTTGTCGGCCAATAATGCGACATTCAAATGCTTTGCAATGTCGCCTGCTTCTTTTAAAACGTCCGCATATTCCCGATGATCTCTGTGCATGTCGAGAATAGTTTGAATGTGCTGGTTGGCCTTGACTATGTCAAGTGCCTTCAATTGAAGTGTATTTGTTACTGGTTCCAGTATAGAGGAATACTTCGCAATTAATGCAACTGGCACAACAAATGAAGATTGCACACCGGTGCATGCATTTGATATGCATTTTTTCTTGTTGCTGCAGTTCCCTCTTCAGCAAATGTCTCTAATGCATCAACAATATCAACGAAGTGATCCTTAAAAACACGGATGCTCATACTTTTCCGGCCATCTAGTCTCAGTTTAAGAATGCTGGCAATGAGTTTGCGTCATAAAACGGACGTGCGAAAAAATGTGATTATCTCCTTAATAGTCCCAACGCAGTTTTGAATTTCTGAGATCAATGGAAGTACAAGGCTTGTTTGTACTTTTGCCTCAAGATCGCCTGCACACTTCCTTTTTTCCCAGATATGGTTGGACATCTGTCGAAGCCTAACCCCACATACTTATCAGGGTGTAGGTTTAAAAGTTGGTCAATTAATGCAACTGGCACAACAAATGAAGATTGCACACCGTTGCATGCATTTGATATGCATTTTTTCTTGTTGCTGCAGTTCCCTCTTCAGCAAATGTCTCTAATGCATCAACAATATCAACGAAGTGATCCTTAAAAACACGGATGCTCATACTTTTCCGGCCATCTAGTCTCAGTTTAAGAATGTTGGCAATAAGTTTGCGTCATAAAACGGACGTGCGAAAAAATGTGATTATCTCCTTAATAGTCCCAACGCAGTTTTGAATTTCTGAGATCAATGGAAGTACAAGGCTTGTTTGTACTTTTGCCTCAAGATCGCCCGCACACTTCCTTTTTTCCCAGATATGGTTGAACATCTGTCGAAGCCTAACCCCACATACTTATCAGGGTGTAGGTTTAAAAGTTGGTCACAAAATCTTCATTGGCTTTGGCAGTCCTTCAAGCTCTACAAAGCTTAGAAATTCTTCGATTTCTTTGGCCTTTTCATCGAAGAAATTTAATCCAATAGACAACTGTTCTTTGTCAGAAATATCCGCGGTTTCGTCAATCATAATGCTGTAAGCGCAAGCTTCTTTAACCCAACCCCAGTGACGATCTGTTCCCTAATTGTAGCGCCACATAAATCAGTTGCACTTTTCCGGTCCATGCTCAAAATGGTGTATTAATTCCGAATCACCTGCTTCGATGCGTAAACGGCATAAGTCTATTAGTGCGCCTTCATCCAGATTTTTGCCTAGGAGGTGAGTAATGTGTATCGGAAAATATTAATTTTTGCGAGAACTGGTGAAGTTGAATGTTCACTGGAACGGCCTCCATGAACGATTTTGAAGATTCCATTGCAGACTGATGTCCCTGGGTCTATACATGTGCTTTTCAGTAATCGTACACGTTCTTGTACTTAGTGAAGGTCTGATAATGAAAGAATGAAAAGCCACATCTCATCATGCTGGCTGATGGAGGAAACGACACACAATATTTACAGAAAGCACCTTTAAGTCTCTTTGAGTAAGGCAACCATGGTATATATGTTCCAGCTATTGGTGATTGAATTTGTTCTTGGTGTTTGGCATCTGCCACAAAATCGTAGTTCTTAGAAAGTACCCTGCCATTATGTAGATCTCTCTTTCTTGTCAACCGGCATAGTGGTCGACAGGCCGACGAATTTTCCAAGATCATCTTCATGACAACCGTCGACTTCAGTTTGACTGTCTGGTACCATATGGTTTGAACCGTAGAAGAAGGCCTACCAATCTCAGGGTCTGAACCAGAGGGTGGTTGTACTTCATTGTCCTCATCGCTGCTGCTGCTACCCAGACTTTTCTTTCGTTTTAAATTCGCTACAAAAAATGAAATATAATTTTTACGCAACGTTGGTGTGGATGATACGAACGTTGCAAGATAAATAAAAGCATGTCATAAAAATAAAAGTCACTACTTGATAAAAATTTTCTAATATCCATTTGTAATTCAGTGGACGGCACGAAAAAAAAAACTTTGTCGTAAAAATTGAACACTACACACTTGTGAGAGTAACTTAACTGCACTGACTCTAACCGAAAATGCGCGCGCTCTTGTATATATGTATGAGTTTGTTTCAAAAATTGAAATACCATACCAACAATTTATTATTCACTAGTTAGACCTAATTAAAAAAGTTTTCTTTTATTCAAAAATTAAATTCTATGATTAACTAAAGTATTTCAACTTTGTTTTTTTTTGTTTTTTTTATCGAAGTATTAGAATTTAAATTTAATTTTTGGTATCCGAAATTAAGAAAAAATAAATGTTTATTTTTTTTTAATAAAACTAGTGTTTTATTAGATTCCTAGGGAAAAAAAACATCAACTGGTAAAAAAATTAAATTCGCGAATGCGCATATAGTGAACACTCTCTAAAAATTTTTTAACTCGGTTATTTCGGATGAGCGGAACCGTCACGTTTTATGAATGATTTAAAAAATAGCATTATTCAATGGCAACGATTCTTACACTTTTTGTTTATATTTTAAATAATCTTTTATATTTATTATGTAATATATTTTCTTTCATATCTGGCCAATTTTTGCTAAAAATAAGATAATTTTATCGTAACTATGAAATTTGAAGAAAATCAATGGTTTCTATAATGATAACTCTGGCTAGGCCCGAGCAGCCCGAGTGTAGGAGTCGCCTCTGATATATATATATATATATATATATATATATATATATATATATATAGTATATATTATAATTATATATATATAATATAGTATATATATATATATATAATATATATATATATATATATATATATATATATATAATATATATATATATATATTATATATATATAATATATATATAATATATATATATATAGGTGGGCACGATAACGAAAAATCTTATCGCGATAACCGATAAATCGATAACGAAAACCTTATCATCGATAACCGATATCCGATAACTCGTGATAAAAATATCGCCGATAAGGCGATAACCGATAAATCTATTTATAATAATTTGTTATGTTTCCTTTTCAGTTTATTATAAATTAGAATATTTAAAAAAAAAACCAAAAACTTTTTTTTAAGAAAATGTTAAAAAGTTAAATTTATTACATCTTCATTTCACCCATTTTATAGATATAATATAAAATTTTAAGTTATCTTTACCGACACGTACCCAGAAAATATGGGAATGTTACTACTTGCTTTATATAACTTGTAAAACTTTTGGATATTCTTATTAAATTAATTTTTAATTTTTTTCCTTTGTTTCTCAGTGTTTTTATAATAAAATTTTTATTTCCTAATTTATGATCTAATGTTATTGATTCTAATAAATATGATGTACAAAAAATTAACCATAAAACAGGTTAAAGAAGGATTTGAAATGAGATCAAAAAATTAATTAATTACAATTTATCAACATAAAAATATAAATACTAGTCTGGCCTTCTGTAGCATTTGTATGTTCCCCTTCATAAACTATGAGCAGCATAATGTTCTCATCTAACAGAGTAATTCCTCTGGCTCTGTGGAATCTTTGCAAAGGAGAACAATCGCTTCCACCGCAGCGCAAAGACACGAATTGCAGTATTGTAACCTTATAAAGAGATCAATGAGCACTCTTCTCATTGTTAAAAGCTAGGTCTGACAGACTGTCTGTCATTTCGTCTGCAGCCACTTATTTACAATGAGAAGCAGCTTTACTCTTGATTAATCTTTGATGACGTTGGCCTTTCGAGCTAGTTTCAGTGTCAATATCACAATCATAGATGAAATTGAGTAGTAGTCCTTTCTGCTTCCATGTCCTCTCCCTCTGCTGCTGCTTGTAACTGTTAGCGTTCTCGAGTTTCGGTACGCCGCCATAACTCTTCCACCTTCTTCTCCATCATGGGCCTTGACCTCTGACTTTTTTGGCCATTGTTTTCTTCAAAAGCCCTCATCCACATCAAGCGCGAAAATTGGGGTGGAAGGCAGTGGCCAGAAGGTACTCCACGATTCAAAGGTGCTGGAGAACCTCTTGTCTAACGGCGTCAGTGAGGTATTGACCAGAGGTTCGCAGAACTGGAGATTGGGGACTACATTCACTACACTAAAATAAGCGTAAATAAAACAAATCACCGACAACGCTGAAACGTATCACTTTTAAAAAAGTTTTTTTTTTTTTTTTTTTAAAAAATTTTTTAAAAATATTTGGTTTTTTTTTACTTCCCAATTTTAAAAATGGCGCCACTGGCCCTGGTAAGAGTTGCCCAGGTGACGATATCGTTTCAGATTTCTATATCGTTATTGAAATACGATATTATATATATTATATATTATATATATAATAATAAATATATATTATTATATATATTATAGTTACAGTTGTCACCACGCCAACATCACTAGCAGAGCCTATTCAAGAGGGGATGTTGCACACCTCAGATATTTATCAACTAACGCAAACTAACGCCAGATGTAAGCACAGACAGGCTTTAAAGTGAGAGAGATTTATTTAAGAGCAGAAGCAAGCAGAAGAGTAAGAGGTAGAAGAAACTTCTGAGGTGACATGAAAGAAGCAAGCACGCAACAGCGAACTAGCCTGGAGCTACCAATATCAACATAAAACTCATGCGACCGACACAGCACCCTATTTTGCTACGAGGGCGTCGTAAAGGTGGTGGTACGCGAGTGATAAGCTCCCTCGAGCACTTACCGCTGCGATACCTATAGAAAAGAGATAAAGCACCAACATCGCGCCGCAAAGATAAAGGGTCAAGTGAACTGTAAAGTGCAGAACAGTTTATCAAGCTTTTGGGCCTTTGACTCCTACCCTATGACCAAAAGGCCGGTGTGAAACCAGAGCCCCCCCCAGATATGAAAGCAGCAGTACTCCATAAAGGGCGGATGAGACCCTTGTTATAGCTGAGGCAACTGAGAAGAGGAAAAAAGAGTCTCGCAGGCTTAAAACAGGAACTCCCAGTTTCTTTGAGGCCGCATAACAACCGTTGTGATGTGAGGTTTCCAAGACTTTTTTTGTTTATGTTAAGGCCAAGGATGTTTATATTGTCAACAGAGGAGACGAGAAAACTGTCGAAAGAGATAGGAAAGTTAGAAGGTGTCTTAGAGAGGGAGTTTGTAGAAGTTGGGTTTTTCAAAGAAATTGAATTTCAACAAGGTTGAGACGACCCCACCGCGGAAATTCTATCCAGATAAGCGAGAATAAAATCGGAAAAGATTAAGACGAGAGGGACAATTCTAGAAGTAAAAGAAGGCGCAGATTGGAAATGAGTTGAAGAATGAAGGTTGAGTCACAGCATACAAGTGGATAAGAGTTAGATGTGCAGGTGAGAGATCATTAATGAAAATAGGAATAAAGTAACGAGATAAGACAGACCCTGAGGAACAACCAACTATTGACAGATAAAAGAAGAAGATTGTCGCCATCAACTAACAAGCCCTATTGTGGGACTTCAAAGAAAACTAGACATAAGTAAGCAAGAGAAAGGAGGAAGCTTGGAGAGCAGTGACAGTGCCTTTTATCCTGTCAAATGCCTTGGATATGTCAAGCGCCACCACGCAGTCTCCCACCGGACCACCACGGTCACCCCCCCCCCGCCGGCCCACATATTAAATTATATATTAATATAATATTAATATTTAATATTATATATATTATATATATATTATTATATATATATATATTATTAATAATAATATATATAATATATCTATATATTATATATAATTTTTATATATTATATATTTATATTATATATATAATAATATATATATATATTATATATATATAATATATATATATATATATATTATATATATATATTATATATATATAATATAAATATATATAATAATATATATATAATAATATATATAAATTATATATATATATATATATATATATATATATATTATATATATATATTATATATATAATTATATATATATATATATAATATATATATATACATAAACTTATATAATATATATAATAATATATATATCATATATGTAATAATATTTTCTGGTACACATGGAATATTACAAAAGTAAAATGTGTCTCATTTTGTCTTTGCAATATTTTGGTGAATATTTAATCTTTGGTATATATTTATTTTTTTAATGTTAATCAATTTAATTAAAAAAAAAAAGGATAAACAACAATTCTGCAATTAATCTTTCAATGATATCTCTAATACAAAAGTCAATTGTTGCGTATTTATAATTCTAACTAAATAAAATTTTATAAATTAAATAGTATAAATTATATTATATTATGCTTATTCTCATAGGGTTATTCATCAGTAGATGCTTAACTTTATAATTTCTTGTAACAATTGACCTCCGATCATTATTTATTACTTTTATAAATTAAATTATAATCTTAATCCAGAAAGTGTTCTCCATTATCCTGTGCCTTTTATCTTTGCAGAGATAGACCAGATTCTAAATTCAATTTTTTAAATATTTAAAACATAAATAAATTCTATAAATTCTCCTTACCATCATAGTATCCTCCCGTGAGATCATGACCTACATCTTGCCCATCGGTGAGAGCAGAGTCACCTCTCCAATCAAATCTTTCGTTACCAGCAAGTACACCTGATCTCTGGGCTTCGTAGAAGAGAATAGACATACAAAGAGCCTTTAGAGGCATGTAAATAGTTTTTATTCAAATAAAAGGACCTTGGTTAACTTTCATTCCTATAATTTCCTATCATTGAATGGTAACTCAATATTTGAAATTATTTTTGCCATATCAGCAAAGTTAGTCATTAAAAAAGGAAAAACAAATTAAAATTAAAATAAAAAAAAACTGTGTCGCTTAATATTATGTATTTACCTTGTAAAAGGTGTCAATTTTCGATATCTGAGGATGCAAATTTTTATGAATCATTCAAATAATCTCTCTCTCTCTCTCTCTTCTCTCTGCTCTCTCTCTCTCTCTCTTCTCTCTCAGGATGCAAATTTT